>MAVT02000336.1:0-36177 GCA_001702395.2 Diaporthe helianthi | reverse complement strand
TAATAGGAATTTAGCTATAGTAGTAAGAGAAGGGGCTTAAGTTAAGGCTAGTAGTCCTATTAGCTAATATAGCTACTCTTATACTTACTTAGATATAATTACTACCTAATTTATATAAGGAATTAGCTATACTTAATCTAAATATACTTTAATTATTATATTAGCTATAGAAAATTAAATTTAAATTATATAAATTAAGCGATTTCTTTAAGTTACCTACTACTTAATTACTCTTTTAGAAGCTAGCTAAGGGACTTAATTAATTAAGTATATATATAGTTATGATAGAGGCTAAGTAAGAAGTTTTTATAAATACTCTAAGTAATTAAAAGCTTTATAAATATATTTAAGTTATCTCTAACTTAAATTAAGTATTTATTAATATTATAGTACTTAGGAGGTAGAGGGTAGGAATAGGATAGGGTATAGTAAATACCCCAGTAGAACTTAATAATAATAAGGTTAAAGATAAGGTTAATAACTTACTAAAGGATTATATTAAAGTTTAAGGGCTAGAGATTAAGTTATTATACTCTAATAGTAAATAGCTTTAGTAGTTATTAAGAAATTTAAATTATAAGTTAGGTAGTTAATTTTTAGGTATCTAAATTCGTAGTGTACGGGAAGGGGGTAGTACGTGAAGGTATCTACTAACTTACTTGATTTTTAGAACTCTCATAGGAAGCATACTCCAGGATAGGTGTAGATCTAAAAACTCAAGGTATTGTTACTTACTGCCTCAGTATCAGATCGTGATTCTTGTGTTTAAATAGTGCCGAAGTTCTTGTTAATCAAATAGGGCATGCACACGGATTGGCATGCCGTCTTGGTAGGGGCTGACGGTACGAGTGCCCTGGGCTCATCCGTCTGTGACGACCCCGACTTTGGTCACTCGGATGAGAACCACCACTTATATATCATCATTCAAATGTTAGAAAACATTCACAATGTGTCGGCATGCATCCAGCGGAAGCTTGGTGAGTGTCAAAGCAGAGTCTTCAGGGTCTACCACGTTTCATTACGATCAGCGTGTCAAGTCATCCTATTGTACAGAATTTTTGAAACTCATAGGCCATGCGCGCCAGGCAATCACTTCAGATTAGAGCTGCACAGCTGTCGCATCATGTGCCATTATCCGAACCAAGTTGCCTGAATGCCTTCAAAAAGAGGGGCTTCCTTCTCCATGTCGCCTGGCCCCTCATCCGTTCCTCTCACATGAGCAATTGCTTGGTACAGAACGCCATGACGATGGGTGCACCTTTTCCCCCGCAATTCTTAATCTGTTCGATCTCTAACACGGTTTTCGAGTTGTGACAGTCTTGGTTCACTGGCAAGGCAGTTGTGGTCGTGGTCGCAAGGATTTTCTTAGGGAGTCCAGAAGACAACATCGGTGAGGTGGGTGTAGTAGAAAATGACGGGGGTTTTTGGAGTTTTCAGAAGCCAAGGTCGATGAGGTCCTCACTGGAGTCGGTACTGGGTTTGCTTGGCGGCTTTACCGACTCTCGGGGTATAGTTTGGCGGTCAGTTCCCTCACCGCTGGCCACAACAGTGGCTTCGAGTGATTGAGAAGTCATTGCTCGCTTGTGCGCACTGGTTCCATTATTGGGAACCGCAGCAGCCGCAATCTGCCTGCCTTCGTGCGATTCAGCTCCTGCTCCCTGAATTATGGGAGCTGACGGCTTGTCCGCTCCTTGCGCGGTCGACTTTCGCTTGTCGTCATTGAGAGAAGGGGTTGTGATCTCAGCGGCTTTTTTGGCGAGCATGGCATACCATGCTTTCTGTCCGCTCTCAAGACTGGCCCTATTAATCGTGTTGGTAAATGATACACATGTGAGTGAGTTAAACCTTGTTTGAATGACACGTACTCGTAACCGCTCTGGAAAGAACCACCCTTGGTTGGATTCGCTCGGCTGGAACAGGCCTTTGGCTGCTGCTTCTTAGGCAAGAACGTCTTGCGAGTCTCGGCCCTGTTGTGTTCTGCAGGTTGTCCGGACGTCAAGCTCGGGTTATACTGAGGCTTGTTGGCCTGAGCAAGCGCATTGGATGCCACACGATCTCCCTCAGCTGTCTTCTGGGCAGCGCTAGTCCTGAAAGTTCGTCAGCCACTGTTCAGGAGTATTGGTAGTTAGATGAAAGAATGGAAGCATCGACCAAACTGTGACTTACGCCCTCTTTGGGGTCTCTCGGCCCCTGGTCTTGGTCTTCTCGAGGTTACTGTTGGTTGCATGAGTCCTCGCGTCAAGATGAAAGCCCGGAAGGCTCGTTGAACTAGCGTCAGGCGGTGGCTTGATTGAAGGGTAGGGAGTGTTCAAGGGGCTTGTGAGACGATAGTCGCCACCCCCGTCAGTGGTGGTGGGACAGGTGCACACAAATGTTTGAATGAGTAGAGAGAATGGTGCTTCAGGCTAAGTCTGGCGGTTTAAGCCTACCAGCATGCAACAGACGGAGGCAACGTCGCCCTGGAAGGGACTGGGACATCTGGATGCTGCCGGGCTTGAAGGTTGGTGAAGAGTGTGCTGGACAGGGGAGCCTCACCTTGCGTTTGCAACGAGCTCCTCGACGCTCTCCCTGAGCGAGCACTTCTTTGGGACTGCGTCCCGACGGATCTGAACACCCTCGCGAGTGCAGGGGAAGGTTCGGTATGGCTCGCTGAATTTGTTGGCGATGCCCTCGGCTACGATGTTGCGGACCTCGTCCGCCGCGGTTGGGGGGAGCGCCCCCAACTTCTCGAGGGCGAGAAGCTGCTGTTTTGTTGTCAGGAGGCTTGAGTCCATGCGTACGTTTGTGTGTTTGTGCGTGTGCTAGGGTCGATGGAATGGGAATACAGGGGTCGTGGAGACGACGAGGACGGCGACGAGGACGACGACGAGGACGACGGGGAAGGCAACAACAACAGGGAAGATAAGGTACACGAGAAGGCGAGAATGAGGCGAACTTACGGTCTCCATCTCCTTTTGAAGGCCGTTTGCCTTCTTGCGGTCGTCGTTGGTCGCCATTTTGACGACTTTGTTTGTCGATCGCGATGGTTAGAAATTCGCGAACGGCGAACAGATCTCGAGGGCAAGAGGCAACCGTTTTGTAGCTGCTCTCCTGCTGGAAGGAGGAAGACCTAGGGTGCACGGGCCATTTCGAGTGCTTGCCTGTACAAGTTCTGTCTGAACCTGCCATTGGAGGTTCAGTACCTCTGTACTGGTGTGGTAGCAGTATACTAAGGAGTTGGGACTGCAGCAGGAATGGGCTGACTGGAAGAGCTCAACAAAGACTGGTAACTGGAAAAGGGTGATATCTTGAGTTGACTGCACAAAAAATCCACTAAGACCTCTGTCCCAGAAGGATGGATCCCTTGTGTGTGCAGATAATTAGAGTTGCCTGAGAAAGAAAATATTTCCTTAGTACCAAGCTGAGCCAAGATCGGTTTTGAGCAGTGGTTCCCGTCCCCCCCCAGAATCCGCCCCCTTCCGTCTGCTTCCGAAGGTGGCTGTAATTCCGGATGACATCGTTGCCATCTCATCTGGGTTCCAGGCTGAGCAAGCTAGACGCAAGCTGAGCCCATCAACCAGTTGATGTAGATGAGATGAACTTAGTCGCAGTACTATCTCAGATAGCTTATCAGTGATAATTTGAACGATGATATCAAAAGTGTCTATCTGTTCTACCTCTTCTCTGGGAACAATTCATTCACATTTGTGTTGTTCCTGTCTGGTCTTGCTGAAAGTAATTCCCCTTGATTTTCACAGCTTTGGTTGGCATCATACACTATTGAGTCAACTGAGGTACAGACTTGAGTATTTGAGAGGTACGTGGTATTTTACTGTCATTATCTCCGGCCACTGTACATCTTTCTTGCAGAATGAAGATCACGAACAGGTCTCTGTCATCATCCCATGCTGTGACTGTTAAAGCACCTTGCAAGGTTCAATGTTGATGCTCATGGACAATAGATTGCTGTAAATTATTATGGGCAACAGAACGAAGTAGATTGTTCTAGTAGCATTCATTGGCTCTTGTCAACCAACTTCAAGAAAGGGCCCTGGATGATCGTGTGCAGAGCCTTGGAATTTGTTTGCTCCCTTTCCCGAGGTCCTCTGGCTGCCACAATGTTTTTGATAAATACAAGGGGTCTGGGACCATATGTGGGTTTTCCTGATTGAAGGCCAAATTTTACAGTCAAAGGCTTTGCCCCTGAATTCCCTTTTCGTTGTGTTGGCGTGCGCCTTTCTGGAAGCAGCAGACAATGTGTTGGCCTGTGAATGTCAGAAATGACTCAAAGTTGGGCCTAGGTACCTCACCCTTTGATGAATTCAGAATGCAGACCTCAGGAACTTGAGCAATATTTGAGTGTCCCATCATTGTGCAGAGTGTGGAACCCATTCGGGTTGGACATGGAAACTCCTAGGGAACCGGCTAGAGGGCTTGCCCGTTTTGATGTTTTCATACGGGTGAGAGCATTCACCTGCACGAGTGAGCAAGGAGGCAATCACGAAGTCTTATTGGGTTAGAGCTTTCAGAGACTTTCCGAAGCTTCTGTGTTCCTTATGTAGGTATCAACAGCCCAAGAGGAAATGGGCCCAATGGTGACCGTTTCAAATGTACTCCAAATCGAGATGTGGCATCAATCAGCCTGATGCAAGGAACCACAATGAATCTGTGTTCAGACCTCCTCCTCGTCACCCTCATCCTTGACCAACTCATCAGAAGAGTCCATCTTGTTCACCTCGTCGTCGGAGTCGTCGCGGTCGTCAGTAGTCGGTTCCGCCTTGTTCTTTCCCGCCCTCCTTCCACCGCCGACCTTGGCTGGAGTGCGCTTGGCGACTCCAGTAGGCTTCTTCGGCGTGGGAGGGCCGTCTTTCCAGCCCATCTTGACCGACAGCAGTCGGAAGCGCTCCTTGGCTGACTTCTGGGTGATTCCAAGCTCCTTGGAAACGGCGTCGAACTTTTCACAAGGTAAGGAGGTGATGTCAGTGCTGCAAATTCATAGAACCGCAAGAAATGTTGTTGGAAGGAAGAACTCACGTCAATGTCGGGCTTGCCCTTGATGTTTCGCATCAGAATTGCAAAGAATTTGGTCTGAGCCTCGCTCAGGGTGACGGACTCTTTGGTGCTTGCCATCTTGATGCTGTTGATCGTAGAGCTTGGCGATGATGGAAGTCAGCTTGCAGTGCTTGGATTTTTGTTGTGAGTGCAGAGGATTGCCATGCGCTGAAGATGGGGGAATCAAAGAGTTGTGCACGTTCGACGAAGCTGGGCTTGTCTGGTAATGGTGTTTGCAATGGTATGGAAGCCTGTACGGAGTAGCAGGCTTGGGGGGGGTTGGTTGCGTAGCTCGAGGAAGCGTCGACCTGAGCATCGGCAACAATGGTCTCGGAAGGTGTACTTACAAGAATGAGTTGACGTTCTGTATGGAGCACCAGCTGCCAGTCGAAGGCTTCGACGTTTCTCGGGGTAAAGTGGGAAGACGGAGGGCGAAGGACGTTGGACGTTGGACGTTGGACGTTAAACTGGAGGCAGCAGCGCAGCAGAAAGGTTGGGTGGGCCACAAAGGAATCAGTTCATCCACGCTATCAAACCGTCTGAAGAACAGCTACGAAATTCTAATCTGCTCAGCTGCCCATTCTGGGCATGAGTACTCTCTACCTACCTACCTACCTACCTATCTACCTACCTAGGTAGTTAGGTACCTAGGTAGGCTACTAATTACCTCAAATGTTCACCTCCCCTGAGATGGACGTGGCACCCTTCAATCGCCAGTTCACACTTTTCTCAGCTGCAACTCAACTTACTCAAGCTTTTTGACTCGACCAGGGGACAGACATTGTTCTGGCGGCGAAGTCATCACAGCTCAGACTTGCCATCACCCTCGGCGGCGGTACCTGCCTTGTCTCCTAATCCAGGCAGTCTCTCTCTCAGGAATGCTTCCACGTCATCCAGCTCCTCCAGCGATGCAGAGTGAGCCAGGCCCCTGTCGGAAGTTAGCCAAGCTACGAGCACCTCGGCCAAGGCTCCTCTGCTTACTTGTAGACCTTCCGTGTCACGTTCAGGCCCATGGTGTTGAGCACCTGGTAGCTCAGCAGGTTCAACTCGGGCCTTACCATGGGGTCGGAGTCGCCGTGGCACATCAGGATCTGGGTGTTCTCGTTCATCTTGGGGCCGGCGTCCAACACCTCGCGGAACGTCTTGCTGAGAAGCAGCCAGCCGGAGAGCGCCACAATACCTGCGAACTTGACCTTGGCTGTCAGGCCTGTGTAGATGGACATGGCACCTCCTTGGCTGAAGCCACCCAGCACGATCCGGTCGGCTGGGGTGCCTGCGTCGATCTCGGACTGGACCAGGGACAACAGGTAGTCTGCCGAGGTGCGGATTCCCTCGGCGTCTTCGTTCTCGCGCATTGCGTCGACGCTGCCACCCAGTACTTTCTGTCGCTGCTGTCAGTCATGATGAGCACGCAAATGCTCGCCTGACGGGTCATCACCGACGATATCGAACCAACTTGGCATCCTGAAGCCGCCCTGGTTGAAGTTTAGCATCGACCCATGCACGTGGCTGACGACTTGGCTGCTTACATTACAAGTGATGGGCATTGTGGGCGCGTGCGGTAGGATGAATTTGACCTCGTCAAGCCGTTGTCGCCGCCGCCAGTTCTCCACGGCGGATGCCCAGCCGTGACCAGTGTCACCCAGGCCGTGGGTGAAGATGACGGTGGCTGTGTGGCTCTTCACAGCGGGAAATGTGAGGGGTTGGGTGTATCGGAGAGCCATTTTGGCAGCCTCTGTGGGTGTTGATAGCCCCGTAGCAAAAGCGGGTTCGGCTTTGGATGTTGGCGGAAGTAAAAACGGAGAGGTTACTGTGTAAGGTTGCGTTGCTTGGTGTCCCCCCCCCCTGACGACCGTCTACTGCAGGTCTTCATGCTGGCATGATGCTGCAAGCGACGGTGTGCTATGGGTGGGGTCTCACAGCAGCTAGGTCTAACTTTGAACCAACCAACCAACGCAGCCACAGCAACCCACCCGGGATTACCTAAACATGTCGACCTCAGACCATGCCAATGATGAGGAACCTCTACCCCAAAAGCGTCCCCGATTCTCTTCATCATGAGCCTCAAGCTTGCTGTTTACTCGCCTCGATGGCTACCAAAGGACCTCTCAGGGTTGTCGTTGCCATAGTATCGATTCTGGTTGCCTTGGTCGCGGCCTTGTACGCCTCTTTGCTCCCTGGACTGCCACTGCCCTCGCGAGCCCCAAATGCGGCCCCTAAAGTGACAATGTCTTCCAGGCCACCTGTCTATTTCTTTAGCCACGGAGGTGTACGTGCGCAAGACCCGCGGTTCCCCTTGTGACAAGTAAAGCTAGCCAACACGAAACTCAGCCAGATGTGATGTACAACAAGGAACACGCTGTTTATTCGGTACTCCAGGACATTGGCAAGGAGATCACACAGAAGGTCAGGCCAAAGGCGGTTGTCGTCTTCAGTGCGCACTGGCAAGCCAAGTCCGATCTCATCCAGGTGAATAATGTCGTCGAGAACGACCTGATATACGAGTGCGTTGGGGCCTTTTACGTTAAAGGCCCATTCTGATGTCTGCAATGAATCAACTAACCGAGTAACAGTTTCTACGGCTTCCCGGATTACATGTACGAAGCTCGATACCCAAGCACGGGTGACCCAGTACTAGCAAACCATATCTTGGACTTGCTCTCGTCAGCAGGCATCAAAGCCGAAGGTGTCAGACGAGGGCTAGACCACGGAGTCTGGGCCGGATTTCACGTCGGTGAGTGTGCAAGAGACTCAACAACCTCAACAACAGTGACCACGAGCCATGATGCTGACGGCGGCTAGCATTCGATCCTAATGAGAACCCCCTCAAGGTTCCCCTGGTCCAAGTCTCGCTCTTCAAGTCGGAGGATCCAGACCAGCATTACCGCCTTGGGCAGGCTGTCTCTTCCCTTCGAGACAAAGGTGTAGTCATCATCGGCGCAGGAATGTCGGTTCACAATCTTCGGGACATGCGGGACGTTATGACTTCAGACGACCCCACGCGGCCCCTACCTTATGCTGTGTCTTTTGACAATGCGCTGAAAGAGGCCGTGGAGGCGCCCGTGGAGCAGAGGCAAATGATGCTAGCCGCCGTTTGTGGCCGTCCTGACGCCAAGCAGGCCCACCCGTGGATGGATCATTTGATGCCGGTGCACGTGACCGCTGGTGCTGCTGGGCTTGATGTTGGAAAGCAGATATGGACGTTACAGGAGGGGAATTTTGCCTGGGCACAATATCGCTTTGGGCAGGCGACCGGCGGGGAGAGCCCTAGCTGGTAGTGATTCCACACAGGGCTTACAAACCGAGTTGTGATTGATGTTACTCGGTTTCCTCGTCGATCAACTTTGACTTGGAGCCGCTTTGTATCAATGATATATCGCCTATCTTCTTCTGTATGTGAAGTATTCAATACTGCCTCGTCGGCCTCTTCAATTCGGCTCGTTTGCCAGTTGCTCAAAGTGTAAAACAGGAATGCAAGGGTAAAAAAAAAGGGGTGGGGGTGGTGGGGGAAGAGAAGGGAAAAAGCCACTGTTTCGAACATACTTGGTTCACGATGTGGGTTTTCCTATTGCACCGTGACACGAATGCCCTTGCTCCAGCCTTGACCATCGGTATGAACATGTCATGATCGTATATCACGTCATCTTCGGTTGTCTCAAACAAGGTCATATGAGGGAAGATCCGCATAGCCAGGGCGGCAACGACAAAGTTGATCTCGCAGAGCGCCAGGCTGGTTCATTTACTGGTCAGTATCCATTCAGATATCGAAGCGTCTGCGTACAGCACAACATGGCGGCGTGTGATGGACTGAGTATAAGATGGCTTGGTTGGACTTACTTCATAGCTAGACACATTCGGCTGCCCTTCGAGAACGCCATCTGACCCTTCTCGACCTCCTTGCGACGATTATTCTGGTCGTCCAACCACCGCTCAGGGATGAACTCGCCCGAGCTGGGGAAGACTGTCTCGTCGTGGTGGGTGATATATGTCGACATGCCCACGGCGTAGCCGCGCGGGATGACAAACTCTACTGGCTTCTTGTTCCACTCCCCTCGGTAGACCAGATCCTCCTCGGTGGCAATTCTGGCCGTACGTGAAGCCACCCCGTAAGAGAGACGCAGGCCCTCTTGGATCACAGCGCCGAGGTAGGGCAGTCTTTCCAGGTCGGCGAAAGTCGGCAGTTCCCGCGGAGACTTGGTGACGCCGGACTGTTCGAGCTCCGCAGTCAGCTTTACCAGCAGGTGCGGCTTCGTTAGGAGGTGGTACGTGATGACAGCCAACGCCGAAGCGGTCGTCTCTGTGCCGGCACCGAGAATGGCGAAGCCCTCGGCCGCGAGCCTCTTGGTCCCCTTCTCGGTGGGCTGCAGCTCCTCCTCCAGTAGCAGAGAGGCAAAGATGGTTGGCCTCTTTTCAGACCTGACAAGGCCAGCCTCTACGTTCTCCCTGGTCTGGTTGATGCTGGCTGGGATCTCGATCTGCATCGTCCGAATGAACAAGGCCAGGTCCCTTGGGAGATAATCCACGACCCATGTGGCTACTCGGTCCAAGTGCTTGAGGAATGGGAAGAATCTGAAGAAGTGCGAGGTCTGCAGCGCAGCTTCTGTCGGATCCTTGAAGTTGGGATACCACCCATCCTGGTCGAGAAAGCCAAAGCTCTGGCCGAAAGAATACGCTGCACGGGAGCGGGTCGGGTCCCGAGGTCAGTGAGTATTTTTTGAGACATAAGACATTGGATTGGTCTTGGTTCCCATTCTGGGCATGGCCACAGATCACTCACAAGAGATAATATCAGCAGTGAAGCAGCTGTAGGCCGTCTTGACATCGAATGGCTCCTTGGCGTTGTGCCTCAGCAGCTTGTCACAGAGCATCTGGACGTGCTCCTTGATCTCCCCCTCCAGCTTGGCAACATTGCTGCGCGAGAAGAACTTTGCCACAGGGGCCCGTCTGGCCCTATGCAGGTCGTGGTCGATTGTTCCAAACTCGGCCAAATTGATGCTGGTGTTAAGGCCTGCGTGAGTGACGATCACAACTTTTAAAGTCTTTCTGGCAGCACTGGGTTCCTGAAGTCATGGGAAGCACCACTTACACCGTCCCACCCACCTGGTGTTTTGGCTTGTCGCGCTTGCGCCGGCCCACGGCGTAGATGTCATCGCTGAAGTTGATGTCGCTGCAGTGGATTTCGTAAGGGTTGATCCGGACGAGCGGTCCGTATGTCTTGTGCATCTCCTTAATCTCCCTCGTGTATCTTCCAAACCTGATCAAATCGTAGTAGAACTCTGGCAGGTAGGTTGCTGCCGCCAGCTTCGGGCCTGGGATGTGGCTGAGGGGGTGCAAGGGAGATATGTTGTAGAGGGCCTTGAGGATCTGGTATGCCAGCCATGCAGTGGCCAATCGAACCACCGTCTGGATGGTGACCATGTTCCACAGAGACCAACCTCCAGCATCCAGAAATCCCGGGGCAGACATGTTTGCAGCCTCACACTCGCCTCGTAGACTGCTGAAGTCCAACCAGGGATCTATCTGAATGATTCGACTGTGCCTGAGCAGCTCGCCTGACAACCCCTGTACTTCATTCAGGCTAGCGCGAGGGAGGCAGGAGATCTACTTATTAAGTACTGCAAGGTTCAGAACCAACTGCCGCAGCGGCACGGCTCCCCAAGCGGGGTTTCATTGACTCCGGGCACATCCTCAAGATCAAGACGAGTAATATTAGGAAGGAACCATGCACGGGCTTCCTCGGAGTACCCATAAGTAGTTCTCGGCTTTTCGGCCTTTAGGTACAAACTTAGACAAGAGACACAAGAGAATTAAACCCTATTTGCTTAAAACCTTTACAACTTGGCTTGGATATAGGAACCAAACCCAACTACTACTATATTAATAGTTTTATCTCCTTAGCAACAACAATACTACTACAAACTTATCTACCCTTAGGTTAACGGCTTATAAAAACAAACTTCTTAGCCTACTACGCTAATTATAGCCCCTTTGTATAGCTCCCCAAGTCTTTGCGAAAGATTTTAAACAATTACGCGCTCGTTAGCTCCTTTGCTTTCGCTACCTTTTAGGATCACCGTATATTACAAAAATCTAGGACAATAACCTAGAATTGGCTTATATCTTGGTTTTTTTTTAACAAAGATAACCTAGTTCCTAAGAATAAATAACGCTAGCCTTTAAACTAATTAATAAAGCAAAAAAGTTTTCCCGTATTTTTAGTATTTTGGCAAAAGCTTTTGCTAATTAGTTCTACAACGTTAAAACTACGCGCAGCTTCCCTAACTAACTTAACGCTACTTCTTAATAATAGATTACTATCTTTAGCTATTACTTGGCTATTACTCTATTGCTATATAGTAAGCTTTTCGTTATTGCTATAACTTTTACAAGTATTCGTTAAAAGCATTTTTTTGGAATTAAAATATAATTACAACCTGCTAAATAAAAACTATAACAATTTTAAAACTATTTAAAATACTATATTATATTATTTGCTACTTAACTTTAACTATAATAAAATAGTACTACTTATAGCTAAAAATACTATAATCTTAATTACTATAGCTATATAGCAATTTTGCAACTAATAGAACTAAGACTTTGCATAAATTATAGCTATAGCTTTTGCTTACGCTTTAGTTTTATAGATTTATATCTAGCTTGCAAATATAAATGAAGTAAACAGAGAAGAAGGACGATTATTACTTTATCTTGCTAATATTAGTTTCTTTTACTTGTAAAAGTACTATAATTTAAACATTTAGTTTAACAAAAAGATTACAAAATATTTTAACATTTTCTATTTTATTAAGCACTTAAAATATATTAAGCAACTATATTTTAAAAACAATATTTGTTATATTTAATTTTAATGTTTTTTAGATAATATACTAAAGCAGTATTTGCATATACTAATTAATAACAATTAACGGGTCCTAGAGATTACAACTATTTAAGCTATTTATAATAAACTTAAGGCTTACTTTGCTAAATCCTTTTTAAATGCTATAGTATTTTTAAAGGCAAACTATCTATATTTAAGCAATATTGCTAAAAAAAAGAATATCTTTTTATTTCTTTAAATAGTTATTTTAAATGCAAAAGCTTGTAATATAAAGCTATTAGCTTAGCTAGTTGCTACCTTTAAATTTTTTGCTCTAAAGATTAAATTATAGCTTTACAAATGTAACGAAAATATATTTTTAAAAAACTTTCTAAATAAGGTTTAAAGTTATAAAAGTGTAATATTTAACTTAGCCCGTTAGCATTTCCTATTTGCTTAAATAGTTGCTTATACTCGTTAGCTAATTCCCGCCTACGAAGGTAGGTTGCTAATTCCTTATAATTTGCAATATTAGCTAGCGCAACTCTAGCAATAGCTGCTGCAACAGCAACGCTTTTAGGCAACTATAATACTTTTTATTTTTTAATATAATTATTTGTTTACAACTAACCAACTATAGAATTAAAACTAGTTGCAAACTTTGTTTTAACTAAGTAAATAAGGCCTAATTTAGAACGCTAGGTATAGTTAACTATAGCTACTACCTAACTAATACGCAATATAGCACTATTAATAAAACTAGTAATAATAAAGCCTTTAGCAATAGCAATAGCTAAATACTTTTTGTTAATAGGTTATATTTAAGAATTGCTACCTACTTGCTTCGCAAGCCCTATTCGCCGCTAACTAAACTTAGCAAAATTAGCTTTATCTAGCTTACTATAGCGATTTTGTTAACTTTACGAAGCAGCCCAATATTTTAATATACTAGTTACTTTTAGTTAAAAAAGTCTTTAAAATAGAACTTAATATTAAAACTAGCCTAAAAACCTTTAACTACCCATTGGAAAAGGCTTTTTTAAATAACAAATAAACTAAATACTTTAACGTAGTATATTTTAAAACGTTAAACAATACCCCTTCGGCTTATTAATACTATACTAAATATTTCTATAGTAAAAACTCGCTAATGGATTACGTTTACTTTGTTTATTTTAAAAAACCCTAACTTTAAAGCAAAAAAACCTTATTGTTTTTTACAATTAACGCAATACTTTTTATTTTATTGCTAATAATAGGCTTGCAATAAAACTTGCGCTTTAAAAGTGTATTTTTAAATATACTAGAAAAGCTAGTTGGGATATTAATAGTAAAAAACTAATTTGCCCAAGTATTTTAACTAATACCTTAAAAAGCGTAGAGATTATCTAGTTACTAGTAAGGGTTAACTTAGAACTTAATACTAGTTTTAGTTTTCGTTCTTAAAATTATTTATACCTTTTTATTTAACTTTTGTTAAAAGCTTTATTTAACATTTATAGCAATACTAGCTATAATTGCACTATAGCAAATAAAGAATAGTTATAACAAAATTATTCTAGTTTAGAAATTTGAAAACAAGTATTTTTGCTTTAATTGCAAGGCTTTAGTATAAAAATTTATAAATTATACAACTATATACTTATACTTTTGCAATTTCTTAGTAAATATATTAACCGCGGAACTTTAGCTATAGCTTTATTTACTCGCAAGGTGTTAATTGTTAACAATTTTAATACTAATATGCTCCTTGGAATAAACTTAATGGGTTTAAAGGACTTTAATATTTTTAATTTAAAGAAATATGTTAATATTAATTTGTATTATATACGAATTTCAATAAAAACAAAATCTTGTAGTAAGCTTGTAAAAGCTAGAGTGCTTATTGCTAAGCATACTACTGTTTTACCTAGATTAACAATCTTTTTGCTTGTTAAACATTAACTGCACGAAGATAATTTGCAAGATTTGATTTTTACCCCTGCATTTACTTGTTTTAGCGCATATATACTATTTACAAATATATATCTCGATTGCATTTTCGTTAAGAATTACACATTAAAGCCTATAATTCTTTCAAAAAGAATATTTGTTAAATACTTTTATTTAATAGATTCTAACTACTAAGTTTACTTTATTGGGTATAACGGCAACGCCCGCGTTAGCTGCTTATTATAGATTTTTGGATTTAACTTTATTGCTTATATTTACTAAGGATTTTATAATGCATAATTCTATAAGCGCAAACGTTTTTTTAAGCTTATTTAAAGAAAATAAAGCAGCTTTATTAAACTTTTTTAATAGGAATGTTAATATATTTTAGAATAATAGTTTTACAAATATACTACTAGATAAATAGCTTAAAGTTTAACTTTGAGATAACTAGTAGGATATAATTCCAAAGAAATGCTGTATATACTCTATAACTTTAAAGAATTTAAAAATTGTTAATAGAATATTAACTAAACTATAGGAAGCTAGGAAGATAGAACAAACGAGATAATCTATTCTTTTTTTCTTTCTTATGTTTATTGTTTAGCGGATAATATTCAATAGAATTTGCAAAAAACAAATAGTTATTAATATTAAAAGACTAAATTAAATGTTTATTTTGGATGCCTACTTAATGAAAAGCTAGAACAATATCCTTATATAAATTACAAATACAAAATACATTATAGTTTTTAATGTAACGGCCTTTTTTTACTAATAGCGCCTATACCCTAAATTAGCATAAATGTTTACAATAATAATTGCTTGCGGATAATTTACTTTTAAATGCGTAATTATAGGATATTATAGTAGTTTAGTATATATTTAAAGGTAAATAGATTAATTGCTTAAAAGTACTTTTGGTAAGGCTTACTTTAACAACCTTATTGTTCTTATAAATAGAACGCTGGAAGATTATCTTTATAATGTTAGCTAGGTATTTGCATAGTTTAAGGAGGCAAATATCGCTATAGGCTTAAAAAAATTCTTTTTTGTAGTATTTATAGTAGTTATACTAGGGCAATATGTTAACTTTTTTAGATTATTTATAACGGAAGAACGCTTGCAAACTATTAAGTTTTTGGAATTCTCCAAGTTTTTAAAGAATTTTAAATATTTTATAGGCCTTGCGGGATATATGCAATATAATATACTTTGCTTTGCAATAAAAATTGCACTATTGAAAGCTAGGAAAATAAACTTTTTTTAATTAAACGCTGCAAGTAAACTAAAAGGAAAGATAGCGCGGTAAGGCTGGATAAATTAAATTTTATTTACTTTGCTTAGTAAGGCTAAAAAAGTGTTTTTCGATATAATTAAGTTAAACTTAACGAAATTTACCTTAGTTGTATATTTTAACTTAAAACAATAACTTTTTGTTAACTTTAATGTTTCCGCCTTTGGAATTAGAGTTTAGGTTTACTATATTAATAACAATACTATTCTAAAACTCTTTAAAAATAGATATATTATTATATACTTACTACAAACCTTTGTTTAGATAATTGCATACTTTAGCTATAGTTTATTTAATGCAAAACGTTAATATTAGGCTATAAAGATAGAAATCCTTAGATATATATAAGTTCTTAAGAAGTATAGACAATAGATTAAACTTATAAAACACTATTTTATACTTTATATAGATTATTTTGCTATTATATTATTATTAAAATAACTTAATATTGTTAACTTTATAGCTGCGTTTATAAATAATAAAAAGCTTATTTATACTTTTAAATTTATAAGTAGCTTCGAAATTAATTTTCTTTATAAACTAGGTTATTAAAATATTGTATTAAATGCTTTATTGTATTTGCTATTATTAAATATAATATTTGCGAATGCTTTTAAAGGCTTTAAGGTTTTCTTGGATAATTACAATAAACTTTAGTTGTTTTTGGCGAAAGTATACTTTGTAAACCCCTTGCAATTATTTAAAGGAAGTTTGCAAAACGAATAAGTATACGTTGAAATATTACCTAAATTTTGTAAATGCATTTAAAAAAAATATAAAATAAACTCTAAATAGGTACAAATTCTTAATATAATATATTAGAATAATGCCCTTAGTATAAATAAAGCTTTTTTGCTATTTAAAATTTACTTTAGCTTTGTTTAGAAAATATTATTAAAGAATAAAACATTGCAACTTTATATTTTTTACTTATGCGTCTTAAATATTTTAAAACTTATATATGTAGGTAGCTATTACGAATACGCAAAACTTAGCAAGTTTTTTTTACCTATATTGTATTGAAAAACTACATTTTAAATTATAAAAGTTTACCTATTGCTGCTTAGATTGTTAGGTTTTTAAAACCCGCTACTATAAAGTTTATAGTAATCTACAACCTATATTTAAACCTCCGTGTTTGTACTACTAGATTATAATAGATTTTGTTTTAAGCTTGCCTATAATAAAGCCAAACTTATTTAATTATATTTTGCTTGTTATTTGCAAATTTTCAAAGGAGTTACTATTAATACCCGGGAAATTAATATAAAAGGCCTTAAACTAGGCATTTACTTTGCTACAACACTTATTACGTAGCAATTAGGGGTATCCAAAGGTAATTCTATTTAATAAAGATTTAAAATTCCTTTTTAATGTTTAGTTTATAATTTAAAAACTCTTAAAAATAAAATTGCTTTATATAATTGTATACTATCCCTAAATAGATAACTAGTTAGAAAAAATAGTATAAATAATTAAATCTACTTTTTGGTACTTTATTTATAGCTTTAATAACTTTGCTAAATAGTTTAATATATTACTGCGTATATAATTTAAATACTACAATAGTAAGTTACAAGCAACGGGAAGCTTGCTAAATAAAATTGTAAAGAAATTTACTTTAAATAATATACTAAACTTTATTGTAAATTGAGTTTTATAGTGTTTTCTAAATCTCCCATAAAGCTATATCTATATATATAACGCTTTTGCTTTTGCAACTATAACTATAAAAGTATATTTTAACTAGCGATATTTTACTAAATTCTTTAATATTAGTAAACAAGTATTTCTTTAATTACATAAAGAATACAATATTCCAATGGATATTAGTTGCAAATATAAACTATAGTACGCTAGGCTATTTAGAATTACTAAAAGAATTAGTTATTTAGCATATAAACTAAACTTTTTATAGATATAAAAGCTTAAATATAATATAGTTTTTGTTAATTATTTTAAATTATACTTAATAGATTTCTTTAGAAAAGCTTTACTTAGGATTAAACTAATTCGTGTAGATAACTATAAAAGATAATTGTTAAGCAAGCAAACTACTCTTAATAGTATAACGAAATACTTTGTTAAATACGTTAGCCTTAAACCTAAATTTTATAAATAGAGGACGTTATTACAATTGGGAAATAAAGTAGAAGCTCTTCTATTTGCGTTTACTTGCAATTGCCTATTTATATAAAATTTGGTATAATAATAGCTATAACGATTGTAGGATTAACAAGTAAAGCTCTACTATAGTTGTAGGTTTTACCCTTTGGCTTTTACTACTTTTATCCTTTAATCTACAAATATTAATACTATATTGCAATCCAACGAATAAGAGTAAAAGTATAATTTTGGACTTAGCGAATTTCCCGTTAACGAAGACGTAGACCCTTTTAAGCGGGGGGAGATTATCAAGAAGGAACTATGCACGGGCCTCCTTGGAGTACCTATAAGTAGTTCTTGGCCTTTCGGCCTTTAGGTACAAACTTAGACAAGAGACACAAGAGAATTAAACCCCATTTGCTCAAGACCTTTACAAGTGATCTTGACTGTCCTTTGTTCTACGGGATATATTGTTACTTCATCACGTTTTCATTCCGTGTATAATTCAGTGTCCGAACCGATGGCACAATCATTTCCCATTCGTGGCTACTCGAGCTCGACGTGGTGGTGTCACACGTGGGACATCGCGGCTTGCCGACTTACTTGGGCAAATATCGACTCCTAAAGACGTTGCTGATTGTACTGCCGATCGTATTTCCTCCTTGCATCTTACTAGCAAGCGCTTCCTCCAAGGCTGACTGGGTCACTGAGGCATCTGCGGCGCAGAGAATCAGCATCGTAGGACACGGCGGACGTGGTCGTGGTGAATTTCCGCAATTTCCGCAATTTCCGCAAAAACTTACCGTCCAGGTCACTGAAGCTGCTGCCCATGCTTGGCGTGCCGTCACTCCCCTCTCTTGAATATACTTTCCGCTTCAGTTCGGCCGTTCTGCGGGGTGACAGTGGCCCCGATGGGTGTCTGCGGCCACTAGATGACGGCTTCGATATGAAGGCTGCTGAATTCTCCGAAGAGTCAGAGTTGGATGACTTTTGAAGTGCACGCTCCCGCTCCTTTCCTTTCCCCTTGCCATGGCCGCTCGGATCAGGGCCGGTGACATTCTGCAATCGCCTTGCGGCATTGGAAGCAAAGTCGCGAGGGTCCCCTCGTAACGTGGCGCTGGGGTCCGTGAACTGGTCGCTGCCGTTGCCGCCACTTCCGCCAGCCTCGGTGGACTTGGAAGGCTTCGCCCTGAAAGGCAAGAACGCAGGCTCTGCTTCGTCATCGTCGTCGTCATCGACAAATGCAGATCTTGCGCCGGACTGGTCCTGTTGCTTCTGTTGAAAGCGAGGCGGCCGTCGGATAATCCGAGATTGTGCGGGGCTGGAAGAGGCCGAAGATTCGGGAGACGCCGAGTCAGCTGGGCCCGGGGAGGATGGATCGAGGGCGTGCGGCGCAGGAGACGCCGGGCCGGCAGGATTCGTGGCCGAAGAGGGCACGGTTGGCACGGTTGGCAGGGATGGCAGGGATGGCAGGCGCTGCCTATTTTGTGCGCGTGGCGAGGTCGGCACCGCTCCCGGTCTATGTCTCGACGATGCCGGTGGGCCGCCGGCACTGCCAGTCTGTGCTGTTGTGCCGGAAGACGAGTTCCGCGATGCTGTGGGTCGACCAGGAGGGCCGAACCCAGGGGGCGCAGCTGCCGAAGTCCCTATCCTGGGGGTCTCGGGGCCGCCGCCGTCGTTCTTGGGCATGGGCGAGTCCTTGCGGATGGAGAGGGAGGAGGGGGCTCTCGTATGGCCGTATGCTCCTTGGGAGGAGCCAGTTCTCCTCATTGCCTCGAGGGCAGCATTTGAGTCAGAGCCGGGGATGGGGGACGGCGCGGCTGAGCTCCTCGCCGCAGCAGTGGCCTTGCGCATCTGAGCCCGGACCTGTGAGGCATGGCGTTCGGTAAGGTAGGTGACCTGTTGGAGGAGAAAGTCCACGGTGACTTCAAACCTCGCAGCTCTGGAAGGGCACACAGAAGAGACGGTAAGGTAAGCCCGTGGATGTTTGTCTGATGGACTTGTTTGTTACTCACAACTCTACCCCTGAAATCAGACCATGTCAGCAGATGATTGGTTCCATGTCAAGCAATAATGCAGCCGCGCCAGGCAGAACAACTTACAATCGATCTCGGTCTTTGCAACACCTGAGAGGATCTTCCAAAGGGCCTCATCTTTGGAGGCATCCCATCTTACCTGACAAAGATAAATGCTGATGAGTATTGTGATGGACTCGTTGCCGCTCACAGGGGTAGGGGGCGGTGTCACTCACGGGTGGCGGATCGACGAAATCGCCCCTTGGGAAGGGCAGCCGGATGTACACGGTGTAGCTCGGCTCACCATCCATAGCTACCTAGGTAGCAGCCGAGGCTTTGTGCGGGCTGTTAGCGACAGAGGGAAGGAAATGGGCACAGAGTTGACGACGATGTGAGATGAAATCAGATGGGTGACACAGAAACAGGAAGTGTGTGTAAGTCGGGTAACGGTGCCTCCCTCAGGTGGCCGTGGTTGCTATCGATAAGAATGGATGACAGGGAAGAGCTTAGCAGACCTGAAGCCCTTGTCTAGCAGGCTCAATCGCGTCGCATGCATGTGGTCAAATGCCAACCTCAGTCACATCAGAAACGGCCAAAAGATCACCCAACCTCCACCTGCCACTAATACCAATGTCCTGATATATTCCGCACCAGTGAAACCAACTCCACTCCTCGTACTCGACCGCGCCCCGACTCGAGGAGCGTGCAGCAACACAACATGGCCCCTCTCATTCTACACAATGTTCCCGACGAGGAGCAATACATCGGGGAGGATGGTGTCCAGCGACCCTATGCCATGATATGGCCACAGTATGTCTCTCTCACTCTTCCTCACTGCCTTCAGCACTCTGGCAGCTGACCGTATCCCCTCTCCAGGCAGGACGGCAACCCGACCAACGTTAGAGCACGACGAGGAGTACCCGAGACAGGAGCCTTTGGCAAGTCGACGCGACGTTCTAGGTCAAAGACAGCAACCCCGGCCAGGCGCGAAGACCCCACCATACAGTCGGCCGGCAAGGTCTTCGCCGCTTTCTTCGAGCAGCAGTCGTCGCAAGGTGGAGACGCGACAGAAGACCCCTCCTCGGCGACCCCAAGACAACGAAGAGCCTCCACCGTCCAGCCCCTTTTACCACCATCGACCTCGACCAAAGACCTCGCAGACGACTCCGCAGCCGCCGCCACGCCAGCGACAGCCCGCAACATACCAAACGTCCCCACCGAAATCATCCTCCGCGGGTTCAAGCACACCGACCAGCAGTACGCAGCCATCAACCACTACGAGCAGCTCGCAGGGCGCATCTGCGAGGACTACCCGAGGGACCCGCCTTTCGAGATCAGGCGGTACAAGTCGGAACTGCGCGACCCAGCCTACTCGCGGCGCCGAGCCCTGACCCCGGAGGAGAGGGCCAAGGTGAACCGGGCCGACGGCGGCTCACACTGGGTCAAGGTGACGTTCGAGTCGAGCCAGGCGGCCGAGGCGGCCATGTTCTCGAGCCCCCAGGCAATCCTGGGCCACCTCGTATATGCGGAACCCTACCGCGGCCTGCCCCCGCTGCGCGATGAGCCCGTCCCAGATGCCACCACCGCGGCCCTGGGCGACGAGGTGCCCGCCCCATGGAGGCGCCCAGGCCAGGGGGGGAACAGGACAGCGGGCGAGCTGAGGCCGACCTTCCCCAGCGGCCGGCTGCCGTCCGAGGTCGTCATCGGCGACGGCGCCATGGACGTGGAAATGTCGCCGCCGCACTCCCTGGCCAGCAGCCGCACCGTCGAGAGCGGCACCATCAACGGCTCCTCGTCAGCCTCTAACAACACGCTGACGGGGGGCCCAGCGGCGAACGACCAGCTCCAGGTGACGGCGGCGGCGGCGGCGGCGGCGGCGGCCAACCCCGACAACAGCGTGTATTGTAGGAGGATACCCACTGCGCGGAAGGTCGTGCTCCTGCCGGCGGAGCAGGCGCTGCGGCCGCAGCAGTCGTACACCCAGCGGCTGCTCGGCCACATCCCCTTCATCAAGTGGTTCAGCGGGTCCATGATCGGGAACGAGGTGCCGCGCACGCACGAGGGCGAGTTCGACTGGGTCAACGCGTCGCTCTACTGGAAGTTCATCTGTTGGCTGGACCTGATGTTCCGACTGTTCGGTGGAGAGATTGTCAGCGCTGACAAAGATGACTGAGGCGACGTTTGTGTTGGACACTTGAGGGGCTGGAAACAAAATGGTGAATTTGTTGGTCTTGTAAAAAGCAGGATAGACTGGGACCTGGTTGCTTTCCACGCGCCGGAGGCTCTACATCGCAGCGGGTCTACGTTTCGTCGCGTTGGGGACAGTTAGAGAGCATCCGTGAGGATGTGTCCTTGCGCTCGCGGACTCGAACATGTCACGCGAATTTGGATGACAATGCATATAGCGAGCGTCTTTGGCATAGGGCCTTTTTCCGGGTTTTCGCGGGTGGCGTGCGTGGGTCAAATAAGGAAACCACAAAAGGTTTATACAACGGCCTTTCTGTATCATGTACCTATTTGAAGGGGAAGGAACAGAGAATAACATACGAGAAGAACGCCACCCTGCAATTGCACCACAAGAACCAAAACACCAATGCTTCTATACCAAACCGTGACGCCTAGCTTGTTAACATGAATGAACGACTGGTACCGCCGACCCAACCTTCCCAAGACAAGAGGATGGGAATTCAGAAATCTACTCCATCCCGTCATTGGTAGAATTCCACCTCCGTTCCCTCTCGTCGGGGTCCGACGCCGCAGAGGAGATCCTCTTGTTACCCCAGGGATGCTCATCCTCATCTCCGCTCATGGGCAGCGACAGGTCAGCATGCGATGGCATGCGGAAGCCGTCGGCAGATGCGGACCTCCCGCCGTTGCGTATCGTCGCAGGCGATGGAGGCCCGTCGTCGTCGCTCGTCACGTTTGAGCTGCCGCCGGCTAGGAAGTGGTCGTCGGCGCCACCCATCACCTCGTCCGGGTTGACCCTCACCGGCTGCGGCGAGAAGGGCCGCGTCATCCTGGGCCTGCCGTTGCTGGCAAAGTCGGCGGAAAAGATGCTGATGTTGTCGGTGTCGGGCACCACCCTGAGATCGGGGCTGGTGACGGCGCCGGCCAAGCTCTGGTACGGCTCCGATGCGACGCCGAGGCTGTCTGCCCTTTCATGTCCCTTGCGGCCGCCAACACCGCCCATGACCCTTGCCAGCCCCATGCCCGAGTCGGACGCCGTGTCGGCAAGGATACTCTTTGGCGGCAGGATGCTGAACAGCTTGCTCGTGTCGGTCTCGGCCTCGGCGGCCGCCGGCTCGGTGGCGAAGAGGTCGGTGCCCTTCTCCAGAAGCTCGTCCAGCCCGCCGCCGGACCAGCCCTTGCGCGCGAGCGACTCGAAGATGTCGACCTCGGCGCGTACGAGGCTGCAGCTCGACTCGAGGATTTTGACACTCGTGTCCTGGCTCTCGCGCAGAAGGGTGCGGCTATGATCGGCGTGCATGCTAGTCAGGCCGTCCAGCTTGGTGGTCAGCTCGACCAGGTGGGTTCGGAACTTGGAGACATTCCTGGGCCCGCGCTGGCGGTGCAGCTTCATGCCCTCCTTCTCGAGGCGGCGGATCTCCTGTGACTGGCGCTTGACCGCCGCCAGGTAAATTGCCTCCTCATCCTCGACATCTCGCCGCCACTTGTCCAGCTCGTGTAGAAGGGGCACCTCGAAGCTCCTGTATACCGTCTCGGACAGGATGTGCTCGTGGTTGGCGATCAGGTGGTGCACGCCAGCGGCGGCCAGCAGGCTGTCCGCGGTGCAGCCACTGTTAGAGGTGACAGCAGCAGTGGGGGCGTTGCCGAGATGTACCGAGTCGGAGGTCGCCTCCTTCAAGCGTGCGCATGACTCCAGGGCGGAGCCAAAGGAGGAGGCGGCGTTGGAGAGGGCAGCGAGGGCCAGGCGATATGTCTTTGCTGAGGACAACAGGTCGGCGTATGACTTTTGGCTGGCGGCGAGATCGGCTTTGGTGAGGACGGCTTCCGCCTTAGGAGGCGGCGGGGGCAGGGGCAGGTTGAAGCTCGAGATGTTCATGTTTGCCGAGGGCTGGTTCGCGGTTGACGCGTACGAGTAGGTTGGCGATGCGGGCACCGGCGGGAGCTGGGACGGCGAAGGTGACGGTGGCCGGTTGGCGACGGGATGGTGCTGAACGGTCGTCATGGTGTACGAGCGAGATGAATCCTAGGAGCCGCAAAGAGAGGAAGAGAGCGACAGGAGGGGCGTGCGTCCCTTTTTTTTTTCTTTTTTTTTTCCCTTCTCCTGCTTCCTCTCCCCTTCACCGAGACAAACTTTTTTGTTTACACTGAGAGGGATGAATCGTCTGATACGGACGTTAGCTGCAGATCGCCCGCATTTGCAGCACCTTCGCCCGCAATCTGAAGCAGCGGGAGGCAGGCTCAGCAGAGTCAGCACCCAGAACACCGTCAGCGCAGACGAGACGGGGATAGTGGTGCTTGGCTGCTGCAGACGACTGTGTGGAGTAACTGGCACCTACGGGTGTCTGACAGGATGGCGACACTGCTCAGGAGTTCTCGGGGCCCAGGCGAAGTGGAGTTTGTCTCCCGATAGCGTTGAAACAACTCAGCAATATGGTTGGGTAGTGGAGCAGGAGAGAGGCAGAGGATCGTGGCATGTGTGTGTACGTGTGTGTACGTGTGTGTGTACGTGTGTAGTCTGTCGTGCCTGCGTATATACGGAGTATAGGGTGGTACTTAGGGTAGGTATGCAGTTTACATGATCAAGACGAGGGATGCTGTTGTTTCGTAGGAACGAGGGCGACGGCTTAGGCTAGCCAAACAATTATCACACCCCGAGTGAAGGTTCAAATGTTTGTCTTGGGGACGACCAAAAAAAATAATGTCTTTGTTCAGGTGGCCTTGAACCTTCCCAGGTGACGTCCTAGGCTACCCTACCTAGGTACGGAGTATAGGGTACCCAGGTGGAAGACTGCAGACCAATAGACTGCCCGACCACCCAGGTACCTAGGTACCTAGGTAGTAAAGTATCTGGGTAGCCTTCCTTACCTTGGCTTAGCTGCCGCGATCAGCGACGACGACTCCGACACCTGCCGTACAGCTGTGCGGTGAGCTGTCTTGATTTCATTCCTATTCCTCCTTCGCGAATCGATTTCATCCGAGGGCCTGCTCCACATTTCCCCCTCCCCCCCCAAATTGATTGCGGCACCGAGACTCCGGCAAAGAGAAAGCAGGAAAATACAATTGCTCAAAACACCCTCCAGCCAGCTAGAAGGTTCTGTTCTCGAGATCGGGGCTGAAGGGCTGAAGGGTTCAATCCGTCCCACGAAGATCTCACAAAAGAAAAGCAGATCATCAGATCCAGATCAAGATCCACAGCATCCGGGGTCCGTACACATGTATCTAGTGTAACAAAGGTCGAGCTAGCCTGCTTGTATAGATTCATCGTTGAATATTATGTAAAGATGGCTTCCCTCTTCCCCACATATGTATGTGTTTGCGACACCAACGCTCGGTGCCCCTTTCGTGGCCATTATATATGGTGTGTGCAAGTATGTACTGGGCCGAGCAATCTCTTGCTTTCTGGTATCTCCCAATCCAATGTCGTGCTTCATCGTGATATAAAAAGTACAATAGACTCAAAAGGAAAAGGGTAAATAAAAGTGGTATCTCTGCTCATCATCAGCCGCGAGGCGCTCTCGCCATGCCTGGCTCGTGCTGCTGCCTCTTCCTCCTGCTTCAATGTTCCTTCCCATGTGCTCAAAAGGTCCATCACAAGGCGTAATTCTCCGCATGCAAATAGATCTCCTCTAACATGGGGTCGCCCCAGATCTCGGCCTGAAGTCTGGCCACGGTGGTTGCCACACCCACACGCATGCTCGGTGGGCCACATACGAAGACCGCTGTCCTCCGGCCCAGTATTCCCCGCCCGTCACTGCCGCCAGTTGCCCACTCCTTGAGCATGAACCCGAGGTCCGGCCGGCCGTACTCGACGCTCCAGCCCCCATCGATCTCGTGTGGCACGGGGAACGCGAACCGCATCAAGCTCTTCTGGAACTCGGTCGGCGTCTCGGGGAACCCAAACTCAAACCCAGATGGCGGGCCAAACGTGCTCGTCGGCCGCGGCCGGCTCAACGTGCCCACATCAGTGCGTAGGTGCGCCAGCTCCGGCACATCAGGTGCTCGGGGCACGTCCGACGAGTGCTGGGTCGACTCGGGATGCGGCCCTGTCTGTGGCGGTTCGAGGAGCTGACTAGATCGTTTGTTGCCCGGCGGATTAGGCGGCGCGTAGTTGAAATATGGACCATCCGCCTTGGGCTTCAAGGGAGGAAAGTGAAAGTCCGTCTGCTTGCCCTTGTCGTTGTTGGGCAGCTCGGGCGCGTCGTCCTTGATGTCTCTCGATTCTGACAGGTCATGGTTGCCTTCGAGGCGACGCAGTGCATCGTCTGTGTATGATTGTCGATTGTTTGGCGGTGGGTTCGGTGGCGGTGGCGGGATATTGTGTGGCTGGATATTGTGTGGCTGGAGGTACTTTTGTTGTGGCAGCGCGGTAAAGCGATCTTGCTGCTCTGCTCGCAGCTCTGCCTCTCTGTTCGGGTCGCCTTGGGCGACATCGGCGATCAACGCTGAGTTGCGTTTTGAGGCAATTCCTGCAACAAAGCCGTCCAGCCGGTCGTGGAACATGTTCGATATCGGCCGCGGCGCTCGAGCGCTGGCCGCGCCAACTGGACCGCCGTGTGAGTTCCGAGTCGCAGCAGTCACGAAGAACTTGCAAGTGACACTATCCGGGGGCGCGGCTTCGCGGCAGATGCGCAGCTCCTCGCGAAACCAGTCCATGGCCTCGAGGCGCCTCAACGACCATACCACGACAATCTTCTTGGTAATGGCCTTCCCGTCTCGCATACGCTTGATCAAGTTGAGCAGCTGTGACATCAGCGATGTTATACCACTTCCTCCCGCAATCAAGATGCAGGTATCGAACGCCGCAAGATCCCGCCGCATGCCGCCGTAAGGCCCATCCAGGAAAGCACGGTACGTGTGAAACGGGCCCTTCTCTATGGCGGTCTCGAGCACCTTCTTGGTGAACCCGCCGTATGGTCTGAACACCAGCACGCAGTCCCGGTACTGTTCGCCGTATTCCGAGGGAAAGTCTTCGCTGCACAAGGATGTGACAGTAAACGGGTGGTTCTCGAGCAGCGATATCCCCGGCATGCGCAAGTAAAAGTATTGACCGGGGGACCACCGCAGCTGGGTTGGAATGGTGATCTTGATCGTGTTTTCTGTCATGATTTGGATCGCGGCTTCATCCCCCACCATGAACGCCATCCTCCACGGCTTGGTCCAGTTCAGCTTACAAAATCGCCACATGTTACATACCACAATGATGGCGATGGACGCGTACAGGTAGTCCCACGACATCAGGAAGTTCTTGGTGTGCCAGAACAGGAGGCCGATATAGACATACCCAACAGGGGCATGAAGGACAGAGAACAGCTCGTAGATGTGTCGTCTCAACATCGGGAGGGAGAGCACGCACAGCCAACAGAGAGGAACAAAGCAAGCTATGCCACTGCCGTAGATGATGCCACTGCCAGGGGGAAACAGCTTATTGAACACTGTCATCCCCCCATCCTCCCATACCGGCTGTATGAAAAACGGGATCATGTGAACCAGCGAGAGAAACAGGCACAGGTAGCCAGCCCATCGGTGGAACACGTTTAGCCGATCGGCAGCGATGCCCGTGACGAGGCTCAGAATGTTCGCCTTCATGCTCGTGGCAATGATCCACGGTGTCATGGCCTGTGCAATCATGCCTGCTCGGATGGCGAGCGGTGGTGAGCCATATCGAATGCTGGCCCAGTACAGCGGTTGCTGCAGGAAGCAGTACAAGGAGACAAAGACCAGAGCAACGAAGCCGACCATCAACACGGATGAGGACGAGAAGGTGAATCTGTGTTTTCGCCATCTGATATCAGGGATCGGGCGATAAAAAGTCCATCGGAACAGGGCTAGGGTGTCGTTGATGAAGCCAATGGAAGACATGTTGGATTTGGGCCGGAAGGCTGTTTCGGCCTTCTCCTCCTCGGGGAAGAAGTGACGCGCCGTGGCTGGTTGCTGCCCGGTGAGTTGTCCAGACTGCGAAGGTGGTTGGCCCCATTCATTGTCGGGGTTGTAGAGGTTCTGGTAGTATTGCTCGACTTCTTGCTTGTAGATGGCTTGCCTGATCTTGTCTTGCCAGAGGTGCCACACCCTGACAACCACGACCGACATCATCAGTGCTACCGAAAAGTACGTCCAGCCCAGTCCATACTTCCCAGCCTTGGTCCAGGGATCGACCGTGTCTGCTTGCACCAAGCCTGGTGGACTCGTCGACGTGAGTGGAATGTTGATCCGCCTCAGAATCTGTCCTAACCTTCGTGTGGCAGACGATGCTGCGTCGCGAAGGGAAGGCTGTACTTGCGAAGCCATGGTCGACACGTCACGGCAGGGGCAGGCCAGCTGTGTACGACAAGGCCAGTGTAGACTCAACGCGACTACGCGCAGTGGCGACGAGCGGTTGACATGGACCTTTTGGGTGAGTGGCGGCCTATTCTCGACGAGATTGGCGTGTTGTGTATATTACAGGCCAGAGGAGAATCGTCGCATCCATGCAAGCGAGTAGCATAGAGTTGTGGGTTGAATGTGGCAAAACGGTGTAGTTGCGTGTGTAAAGGCCGGATCTGTGGCAGCGTACAGATTAGGTCAACTGGACGACAGCCAGATCCGGGCTCACACGAACAGGTTCGGTGTTTCACTGGCGGGAGGGCTACGAATACATGACAGCAGGGCAAAGCCTGGTCACGTTCGTACATGTAGTGAGTGTGGTGGATCAGAATCGGGTCAGCGTGTACAGTCGCAACGCAGTCGCAACGCAGTCGCAACGCAGTCGCAACACGAAGAGTTTAGATTGATATCAAGCAGGCGTCCGCAGGGTGAGGTGCACCTGAATAGCCGCTGGTCGTAAGTAGATCTCGCACGAGGATGGGAAATGTCAATCCACGCGGGCCGAAGTTCTCTAAAAGGCAGGGTATGCCCGGGCAGCCGGGGCGACGAGATGTGAGGAGCTGGGCAGCTAGGGAGGCCCAGCGGTAGACCAGACTTTAATATTGGCTGGCCGTTTCCTTTTGTCTTTCTGGCCTGTTCCCCGCCAGTGCATGTCACACACACACAACAACGGGCCGA
The DNA here is from genome assembly GCA_001702395.2 of Diaporthe helianthi. Lineage (NCBI taxonomy): Eukaryota > Fungi > Ascomycota > Sordariomycetes > Diaporthales > Diaporthaceae > Diaporthe > Diaporthe helianthi. Next base: position 7,748 of record MAVT02000336.1, on the reverse strand, counting down.
AGAAACAGAATCGGCGACCGCACCTGCTTGACTGACTGGCTGGCTGGTTGACTGGCTAACTGGCTGACTGGCTGACTGGATGAAAAGAATGGTGGTGAAGGATGTCGTAGGTGTGGGCCCTGGCAGTGGGCAACATTGGCATCGATCAATTCGGCAGGGAAGTGCATGCAGATATTGTGGTCCTCGATGCAAGCGGGCCGGGGCAGCGCACTATCACACAGACCATTGTTCAGAACCAACAAGACCTGCGACCGACATCTGATTCGCAGAAGTGTCGAGAGTCGAGACAGACCAATCTTACAATCTCACAGAGGGTTGATACATACTTAGTGTAGACACAAAGCTCCAGTGATCCGCACGGATAAGGTGAGTGGCCATCCCGGGCGGATGGGCGGCGGCAGAACGGCCACCCGCTGTGCCCCTCCCCCCCCCCCGTATGTACACTACATACGGAGTAGATGGTGCGTGGATCTATGGCAGCACCGTGCTCGGTAACAACCTTGGAAGTCGAAGATGTTGCTCAGTCGAACGTGAGAGGGAGGACGGATACGGAGTGTTGTACGGAGTGGTGTGCGCAGCACGGATGCACAGTAGGGAATTTGCCGTGTGGAGGTTATTACGAGGACCAATAAGGCCGGTGAGCCCAGCATCGGCAAAGCTTTCCTGGCCCCTCTCTGCCGTCGGTGATTCGCCGTCGGTGACACTGGGGGACGGACGACGACATGATGTTTGGGCCAGGTGAGGAGAGACGGTGCTTACTGCGGTGGGACCAGGCACGACTGCAACCAAACCCCACCATTGCGCATCCCAGGGTGCAGGTCCAGACTGCCAGGGGCCCAGGGCAGAAGGTGCCTGGGTGCCTGGATGCCTGGCTGCCCTGTTGGTTGGTGATTGTGGTCAAGGGTGCGTCGAGCAATTGGGGCAATGGCAGAGTCGAGCGGGCGGCTAAGCATGTTGGCTGATTGGTCCTTGGCGCTGCAGGGTGGGCCAACATGCTCTGCTGAGTCTGCCTCCTTTGCCTCTCACATCTCGATCCGGCCTTAGTTGCATTCTCTGATGAGCCCAACTTGGAGTCGGCCACATGGACATCTCGAATTCTGGGGTCGCGTCCATTTGACCCTGGACTTTCACACATGATTCCATTCGGCTTCCCTGATAGGCAGGCCAGACAGATTCCAGAGAGACCCGTCCAGCTTCGTCTCTCTCACATAGCACTCTTCTCCCCCGTATCACAACACAAACCTCGCATCGTCCGTCTCCCAGGCTGTCCCAGCACCTCACCCTCCATGGCTTTGTATCAAAAGGCACGAAACCCATCATCGCAAAAGTTGAAGGCGCCTGCAAGGTACCAGACGGACAAATAAGCCCGTCGTGCTGCATTTAGCCCCAACATGGGGGCATTGCGTAATAAAGGGGGGGGGGGGCTGACTCGTCAATGAAAATGCCCGAATCCTATCCAGGAACCATTAAAATGTTGCTATTCTCGTCCAGCTAGGTCGGCCAGACATACAATGCATCTCGTCTCGTAGAAGGGTAGCGATCTGTCCTGATGAGAACCACGGCAGTGGCAGAAGGAAAACATGCCGTGTCACCACAACATCAGCGAACTCACGTCAGAACTAATGCGGCGCCCTTGTGTCATCTCGGCGAGCACCTTTCCAGTACCGAGAGAGAGGGAAATGCCCCACGGCCCGTGGCCTGCGGCCAGGAACACGCCGCCTTCTGCATCAGGACGCGTTGCGATGCCCTCCTCTAGGTGCACGTCGTCGATTCTCGAGATGATGGGGGTGCCGTAGGGCGTACTCGGCCGGAAGCAAAGGCCCTCCCTCAGGACCTCAAGATCATCGGCCGCGCCGCCCTCGGGGCCGAGAAGCCTGGCAGCCACTCTCTTGAGCTGCTTGATAGCATCCGCAGAGATGGGCTTCTCCGTCGCCAGCTCTGGCAAGGGTATCTGGTCCGTGTTCAGCCCAGCAACGTAAAGCTGCCCCCCGATGCGTGAGAATATCTCGGGCGAGAACCCAGTCTTGCTTGTGGCATACAGAGCGTGGCACCCCCGCCTTTCCATTTCTGCAGTCCATCGGGGCGACTTGAGGACCAACGAGTGGCCTGCCAAGCTCGAGATGGGCAACTGGCTCTGTGTCTTTGGGAAGAGCTATCCCGAGCATGTTGTCAGCTTTCGATTGATGCGTAAGGGAGCTAGCTGCCGAGGTAGCTTTCTCGGCCGTGACATGAGACACCAAAGTGCCGGTCTGTGGCTCGGTCCGTGGAGAAGGCACCGCAACCCCATCCCCCCACCTACAAGAAAGCAAGGAAAGACAGGAACGTGTCGGGTGAGAGAGAAATGGAAGTGGTCTCTGGTCGCTAACCTGTTGAAACACCTGTGGTGACCACGCACCAGCCGCGATGACCAGCCTGGTGCAAGGGACGTCGGTCTCGGTGGAGGTCTGGGAGTCGGCAATCCTCAGGCTACAAAGTTGGCCCCGGGCGTCTTTCATAATGGCGGTGGCCCTGGCCGGGTGGGAGAGGTGCACGCCGCTGTCGAGGCACTGTTTGAGCAAGAAGCGACACAGCTGGAGCGGATCGACCTGGGCGGTGGTCTTGTCATCGCCCAAGGGCTTTACTGTGTCGCCTTGCTCCCGCCGCAGCCAGGGCGGCAGCACATGGGCGTCATGGGCGTCGAGGCCGTCGGGTGCAGAGCCGGTGGCGGGACCAGACCTACTTGTCCCGTAACTCAGCCAGTCCTCGCCCCTCTGGCTCCTCCTGCCGGGCCCCTGGGAGGCGGCAGTGTAGCTGAGGGAGGTGCTCCTGGAGTATCCCCATTTGGAGGCGCCGTCGTGAAGGTCGGCCAGTCTCTTGTGCTCGTCGAAACTCAGGGCAGCCAGGGAGGCGACGCCGGTTCCAAACCAGTCCCTGGCCAGGAAGCCACCAGCGTAGCCAGAGGCCGAGGCAAAAAGCTCGGGCGACGAGTCGACCAGGTGGATGGTCCCGCCCGGCTGGTGCTTGGAGAGGTAGAATGCAGTCGATACGCCAATTATGCCAGCGCCGACGATGACGGTGTCTGCCATCTCAAGGTCCGCGTGTTTGGTGCGGTGCGAGATGGCCATGCGCATCAGAGGATGGGCTATGAAGACCTCGCTCGGGTCCGTCTGAGAAAGCTGCTGGGGCAAAAAGACCTTACCCGGGGGGGGGAGGGGGGAGGGGGGGAACTGCGCCTGCGAGTTGCTGATTGGATTGGGCTATCTGCCTGTCTGCCAGGCAGGGCGAGCAAGACAAGCCGGCCACGCTCGCCTGCTGTCATTTATCAATTTCCCATTGTTGTTGATGAGTAACAACGACTGCGACCATCGACGTCTCGCCACACGGCGGGGTGGGTGTGGGCTGCGGCTGCGGCTGCGGCTGCGATCTGCACCAGGCTATTCCACTCCCTCGTCGGCCTGCATCCATACTAAGTACGCTGCCTACCTACCTAAGTAGGTGGGTAGGTGGGTGGGTGGGTGGGTGGGTAGGTAGGTGTAGGTCGTCACAAATCTACCGAAGTACTTACCTACCTAAGTACTTTGGTACTTGAGTACTTGCGTACTTGAGTACTTGACTAGGAAATCCTCAACAACACACCCTCGGGTAGACATTTTACACTGATAATGCCGTCGAGGAAGCCTCATTCTGTGGAACGTCAACTGGTCAAGGAACCACCTGGGCACTGGGCATGGACATGGCAGTAATGGTCAGGAGGGACGACGAAAACCACTACCTACTTGAATACCTACCTGGGTATTGTTCGCCATAGGAACTGACGGTACTACCTAGGTAGGCAGCTAGGCCATTGATACTGTGTACTGTACATGTGCATGTGTAATATCAAGCTTTCCACGGTTCCCACCTGCCGATCGCCAACTATTATTCTTCCATTCCTTCATCCTCGCCGCTATCTCGACCAATGGGGACGCCCCATCTGACGGGACCTCATCCGGCACTGCACATCAAAGTCTGGGCAATCGACAGCTTACGCGGCTGGCGGCCAACTCAAGCTGTCCATATTGAGCAAGTCCGAGTTCCTGCTACCGCATACTTCGATTTGTAGACTGAACAGGCTCCATGTGACACCCAATGCAGTGTTTCCTCACCCTGGACGCCACTTAGCCTCTAGATGTCCACCTAGATGTCCATGATCAACGAGGCCAAGACTCGGTCAGAAGACATGGAAATTTCACGCCAACAGAATTCAAATTCAGGAATGCAGCAGAAGCCCCACTATCAGACCACCTGGGCACTTTAGATTGGGCTCGAAGCTTCGGCACTGGCTTGATGTGAGGACACTCGCGAGAAGGGGAGTCAGAAGCCTGTGGTGCAAATGTTCTGTGTGTATTTACTTAGGTATGCCTACATCAAAATACTTTCGCGATTTTACATACCTAGGTATCCTATTTCGAAGATAGCCCGCGTTCAAAGTTAGCATAAATTTGCCGCCAAAAACTATATACCTAGGTAGGTACTTAATTAAATATGCTTGGTATCGCAGGCCACTAGCTTGTTATTTGACTGAACGTCAGGATTGATGGGAAACCCGCTCAAACGCTAACAGGACATCTGGATGCTTCTCTGGCTTCTGGATTCAAGTTCTCTTCTCTCTATGTATGAAGCGCATTGGCAGGCCTGGTGCTGCATTTAGCTATTGAGATCCTTGGGCATCACGATGAATTAACTAATCGTTCATCAAATTTCTGCTCGGCGTAACATAATCACCTGATAACGTTACATGTGTGACTTCGCTTGGTCATAATAGCACAACCGGAGATCAACAGGTCATAGCCAAGTTCTTTGTTTGCGAGCATTTATGCCTTGTCGGCCGTCTTAAACCAATGCCATATTCATAATTCTTGAATTTGAAGAAATAATCGAAACGGATTGTATGGTACTCATTCATTGCCGTCCATACATTTTCATTCGTCATGCTACATGTGAAATTTGTGCCGGTGATAGATAGAGCACCTAAACGATCTTGACATGGTTTAGGTTATTCTGATTCAAGAGAGACAGAAATGCAATGACCAAGAACGGCTTTCAAGAAGTGTCCTGTGGGCTTTCACACGCCCTGATAGTGGTAAATGCCATGGCCTGAGGTTACCGGTGATGTTGTAGCTCAACAAACACCTCGAGTGCTCGCATGTGAGATATCTGCGGGGAGCACTGGCTGTATACCTAGATATCGAGGGTGTGAAGTAACAGCAGGGTATAAATGGATGCGATGGAGACGCTATGGATGAGAAATGTTTTACATCATCAACGATTTACTTTAGTGGCTTACAAGGCGTCTGGAATCGACTTATCTCATAAAAACATTCGGAGTCTAGCCTAGCCATCGCGGCAAATTGGGAATCCAGGAGACACATTTCGTCAGACTCAGGATTCCCCATCACACTCGACAGTGCATAAAATGGCCCAATCACTCACCCACGATAAGGTTTTGTATCCCGCATGAGCCAGCCCGCCAGGAATTTGACCCAGGAAAGGACCCGTGTAGAGCTTTGCATGCCCAGGTGCTGATCCAGACAAAAAGGCACACCTCTCAGCAGCGCACTGCATCGGCTTGGCTAGGTCGACCGGCACCGTGCTGGAGGGCATTCCAGGCTCAGCCCCGACCAGCTGGACGAGCTGATCGTCATGGTGAACGAGCGCAGCGCAATCTTCTCCCATGATCAGGCAGAACCTAACGACGTAGCGGCAGGTTGAGCTGTTCGAACACTGATTATGGCGCATTGGACCGGCACCCAGCATACCGCGACACCCTATGTACCTACGGGTAGGTATCTCCTGTCATGAGCCCTTCGTCGATGGCCTGCGTGCTTTACATACCTACGGCCGTCTCCTGGAGGATGATTGCTGAAGATTGAACCTTGGGAGGAGAAAGAGCTCAGTCTTTGCAAAGAGAACAGCACTCCCATGTGCGTGGTAGGTCATTGGGGCCACCCGTATGCAGCAATGATGAGCTTTGCCAAGTAACCGTTCATAGAGAATCAAATCAACCCCAGGACTCAGGGTGTAATCCCGAAGAGAAGTTAGCAGACTTCAGGATCCGTTAGCTTTTATAGTAATTCAACGAGTTATAGTCTAGTGAGAATTAGGCCTTAATAAGTAGCATATTCTTCTTTTAGCGGTATTTCTTACTTATAAGTTTAAGTTCTTACTCTTATATACTAATACTAAACTTAGTAAATACTCTTTACTTTACTATAATTTACTACTTTATAATAACTACTTTATAATAACTACTTTATAATAACTACTTTAGGAAAATATTACTACATTCTCTATAACTAAAGTAGTACTCTAACTAGTAAGTACTTTAAGCTTTACTAGCTAGTATAATAAGTTTATTAGCTTTATAAACTTATATATACTAATAGCTAGAATAAGTAACTTTTTCGTTATAAGAATATTTATACTAGTAATACTTTATATAATTAAATACTACTTAATAATTTAATATTAATATAAAAACTAGATACAAACTTTAGTAATAAACGTTATTATTAGTTAAAATAAGAATAAAGTTAAAACTAAAGTTATAAACTTATTAGTAAAAAAACTTAAATAGTATTAACTATTTTTATTCTTTAAGTTCTTCTCCTAAGCTAGAACTATAGTAGGTATCTTTTTTTAAAGAAAATAAGATATAATATATCTTTTTAAATAAATGTAATAAGCTTTACTATATAAGAAGTTTTAAAATAATGTTTTAATTTACTTTTATAAAGTTATTTAGCTAGAAGCCTCTATTTAGTCTAAGTAAGTATAGCGTTACGCTATACTTATTCGCGCCGATACTATTAAAGTTAAAGCTATTATAATTTATAAGCTATTCGAACATTTAAATACTTCTAAGTACTAAGTAAAAGTACTATTTACTATATACTTTATAAGACGGTCTTTATAACCTAGAGTAAAAGGTATAAGTTATTAGTAAAGATTTGTTGGTTTAAAGCTAGTGTTACCTAAAGAATAGTATAGGAGAAGTAGCAGAGCTGTAATCTAGTTCTAAAAAGGTGGTGGCCTAGAGGGCTGATTAGGTAAGCCGAATGTAAGGTCCTATGTAGTAGGTCCTGCTACTGATTAGCCTATAGCTGTAATACCTTAAGCTTTTAAGGATAAATTACTTAGAATAGGTAATTTTAAATAGCTAATATTACTTTATTTAAGGTTCTAGCGTTACTCTTTAATATATATTTTAAATAACTTTCTTCTATAAAACTACTTTAAAGCAATTAAATAAAGTACTTAGAAAATAACTTTAACTAAGTAAGTTAACTATATTCTTTTATCTAAATATATAGCTTTAATAGATTTATTTTTATACTAAAGTAGCTTTTTAATTTAAAATAGTTTTATTAAATATAAAGATAGTTAATATATATTTAAAAATACTAAGGTATTATAAGTTAAACTTTAAATATATTTAAACTTTTAAAACCTTAAACTTAAAGTTTAAAATCTTATAAAGTATTCTTTTAAAAAGGTAGATAAAACTAAGTTAACTAAGCTTAAAAAAGCTTTATTAAAAGAAATACCTTATTTATATAAATAATATATAGTTAAATTAACTTCGTTTAAAAAATAATTATAAGTTTTTAAACCCTATAACGTCAAACACTAACGAGTTGCCCACCCCAACGAGTTGCCCACTTTTACGCTAACTACTCCCCTCTATCTTTCTAACGCGTTTTTTCGCGCACTTTCTCAAAATAACAAAA
>MAVT02000335.1:0-36192 GCA_001702395.2 Diaporthe helianthi | reverse complement strand
AAGTGCTCGGAGTTTGCCCCGAGCCTAGATCCTAAGGGCCCTTCTTGTTACGTTGATATAAGTATATAGGTACATAGGCATACTATTATAACTCTACCTATAGATAAACTTATAGAAGTAAATTAAAACTTTACTTTAAAATTTCTTATATAGTAAAACTTACTATATTTATTGAAAAAATATATTATATTTTATTCTTTTAAGATACTTACTTTAGTTTTAGCTTAATAAAGGAACTTAAAGAATATAAATAGTTAATAAATAGTTAATATTTATATATATATAAGTTCTCTTATATATTTATAACTTTAACTAATTTATAAATATAGTACTTACTAAGTATTTATATACTACTTCTTCTTATATATTAAGTTATAATAATATACTTATATACTTATATACTTTATATACTTATATATTTACTACATACTTATAACTTTACTTATATAAAAGTTTTTACTAAAAACTTCGTTTTATACTTTATAGTGTTTTATTTTATAAAATACTTATAAGTATAAATATAGTAGTATTAAAGTTATAATAATATACTTATATATATACTTCTAAACCTTAAATATTATAAAGAAGGAGTAATAGAAAAAACGTAAATAGAATATAATTAAATAAAAGAATTCTTTTTATAGTAGTGTTAATTTATAATAAAGTATAAGTAAAACAATATCGTTATAGATATATATTAATATCTTTTCTATAATTAGTAGTTCTATAAGTATAAATACTAGTATAAACCATTAGTAGGCTATATATACTTAGATTAGTAGGACTTTACTTAATTCTTATTAACGAAATAAGATAAAGGTTTATAAAAATACTATTTATATATCGAATAAGTAGCTAGGTAAGCTAAGTTACCTAGACTCTGTTTTAGGGTCTGGAATTACCCCGAGCCCGTAAGTTAATGGACACATAGGGGTGGTGCGTAAGTGGGTATTATGACTTAGTCACCGAATTAAGGTTTACGAAAAGTGCCTGTTCGGTCCGGATGTGTTGGCGTTGAAACTCTATCTGATGCTCGCCTCATGTCATTCTTCTGACTTTGCCTTAACTGCTCTCGTATCCTTGGTATATTTTTTATCGAAGATATATCCATCGACCGAGCCAGGCCCACAATGGAGCGCGACGGCGATGACATGTATCTGGAACACTTTCCACTCGTTGGAAATCGGCCATCGAAGCAGTCCCCGGAGGACGCAGCCGGCGTCCGAGAACCACGAAGATGGGACTTCTTTGTGCTGACGGTGCCGTTCTTTGGGTAGGTGACACATGTCCTAAAGAACATTACCGATGGACCCTGGCCAGGGCCCAGCAACCTAGGTGACTTTGGAGCCTAACATGGACTACAGTCTTCAACTTGCTTGGACTATCCAGCAGGTGTATGGCATCGTGAGTGAGCCCGGGGATGTGGCGCATCTACTTGGCAACGAAGGATCTGAAGAGCTAATGGGGATCTGAAAGCCTTATTTGTCCTCTCTGGGGGTCTCCAACACTCAGATGCCCCTCTTTGTGCTGTCTGGGCCGCTGGCGGGTCTCATCGGGCCACCAATTGTCGCAGCTCTCAGCGAGAAATGCGACGGGCAATGGGGGAGGAGAAAACCACTCATCCTCAGTGGCGGTGTGGGGACTATTGTCTCGTTCCTCATCCTATCCGCCGCTGAGTCTCTGGCAGTAAGACTGGAGTGCAGCATCTTCGGCTCAACCAGTATATCGAAGTCCTCCGAAGCAACGAAAACCACCTCACGCGTTATTGCTGGCCTGAGCATGTACGCGTTGAATTTCTCCATCCAGCCTTTGTCGATCGGCCTTCGTGCTTCGGTTGTTGACTGTTTCCGTCCGCAGCATCAGCCTTCTGCGATGCTGTGGGTCAGCCGCTTCTCTGCTCTTGGCTCGGTGTTTGTCGCTCTTGTTGGGTTTTGGTATAGCCCGGCTTTCTGGGATCTGAGTGTTGTGGTGACTTCCATTATGGGCGTACTGCTATGTATCGTGGCCTTCACAAACACCGCTACTAGTAGGTTCGGACGCGAGCCGTATGGCCGAGAGGATGATGGAAGTATTGGCCCTGATTCTCTCTATGATCACGTCTGCCGGCTCATCAAGAAAGCGCGACAACTGCCACCAATGACACGTCAGACGTGTCGCATACAGCTTGTGTCATGGTTCGCTTGGTTCTTGGTCCTACACTATACCAGCGCGTGAGTAGCGTTACCTCCGGCTCATTCCCTCTCCTGTGACAACTGAGCACTTGAGGCTGTCTGCCTCTGATGAGCAAAGTTCTTGTGCTGACCAACCTTCCAAACGACCAGGTTCACATCTTTCGTCTGTTCGTGTTGCAAATCCATGGATCCCGTGTTGGAGGCAACATAAGTACTGACTGCCTTTCAGATGACGGGAATGACGGCTCCTATACTGACACAGAAGCAACGTCGAAAGATCTATCTGAATCTACAAGTGCCATGTCCCGGGTAGCATTGCTCTTTCACACGGCCGCTCTCGTGACCATTGTGGTCGTGTCAATCATCTGGCAACGATCTGGAAACCGAAGTCGCTTCGGAAGAGGGCAGCCTCACGCCGAGACTCACGAGGATAACATGCTTCAGAGCCGCGATATCAAACTGGCCCACACGCGAACCATACTCATGGACCTGATCTGGAAGCCAAGCCTGGCATGTCTAGCTGCATCACTGGCCGGGGTCTGCCTGCTTGTCTCTGCGGCTATCAGGCCGTTCTCGTCTACCATCACAACCGCCATATCCTTACTACTTGGTGGTAATGGAATCATGTTTGCATTATCGAACTGGGTTCCATATGCGCTGATCGCGTGTGAGGCTTCTGCACAGGCTCGATCGCGGCTTCTTGCGATGGCAGCGAGCGATGCGTCCATAAATGAGGATGACATGCGAACGTTGCCAGCGGATGGCGAGAGCGGTGGTCCGGATGACTCAGACTTCCACGACGATGTCCCCTTAGTTTTGGCCGTTCACAACATGGCAGTAACTGTGCCACAAATTGTGGCCTCGGTAGCAAGCTGGATACTGATGCAACTTCTGGCGCTATTTGGGCTTGAGCAGGACGTTGTCTGGATTTTTGCCCTGTGCATCCCGCCTGCTCTGTGGGCAGCTTGCCTGTAATCCAAGAGCCGTAATCAGCTTGAAAAGCTTTATAGCGGATCAAGCAGGGCATATAGGATAGAACAGATTGGCTGGGATCTTCTTCTTTGGTCCATGGACAAGGAGCTCTAGAGCGGGGGAAGCCCGTGTTTTATATGTAAGGACTCAAGGAGCGGTAAAATACCTAGGCAGTGGATGATAGTGTATTTCATCTTGCGCTACCTGGAACGAGTGAAGCCTGTTTCTAAAAGTTGAGCTGTGCGGTATTTTCATTTGGTCAGCCGGGACTTCAGGAACTTCAGGCCTGGCTACTCGTAGATCTTTCAGCTTTTGCCGAGTACCCTACATGTACAAGGGAGCTCCAGTACCAATTTTCCTCGGCCTGAAGGTCGAAATTCGTAAAAGTGATCCTCTCTGTGTTCTAAATGTAAGTTGCTCCCCAAAAATCACCGTGCGGACATCTGGAGAATGCCCCGAAAATGACCTACTCCCGGAACATTTGAACAAATGCCACACCTAGTTTAACAACAGATTCTCGTGAGCAGACCGTATTAATCATTACAAATCAGAGTTGTATGAGAGTCTACTGAAAATAAGGCACAAATACTGCCATGGCCAAGTTAATGTTGTGCAAACAGAGATGACAGTACCAGAAGAGGTAACTAGGTATGGGCTTAGCACAAACTTGGAACTTTAGAAGCTCTTACAACTTTGCAATCAGTACTAACACAAATCCGGGATTCAATGAAGATCCTGAGGAAATGTATCAGTTTTAGTCGTTGTCCGATTAGTCTAATTTCAGCCCTCAAACGGTACTTAAGTACAGGACCAAGTTCCTGTCCTGAAGTCCGGCGTGCGGGTTCCCGTCGGGTGGGCTCTGAGCAAAACTTTTCCGCTGGGCTCCACACCACATGTGAGTGCACCACACAACTTCATAATGCCCACGCAACTGAAGCGTCATATCAACAATGGTCCTCACACCGTAGTCGGATATGGTGTAATGGTTAACATCGGTGACTCTCACTCACCAGCTCGGGGTTCGATTCCCCGTATCCGAGGATTGCTATCTAGATATCCTTTGCTTGTTGCTTCGGCATTTTTCCCTTTTGATGGCTTCAAAAAGTTGGCAAGTACCGGCACTCTGTATTATTGAGTCACCTCAAACCTCTCCCGACATCTGGAAGCCCACCACCTGTAAACTCTCAAGCTGTTTGTCCTTCTCTTTTAGCAGCATTCTTACTGGTTTTGTTCTTATTCCGTCTCCATCCGAAGTCATGGTGTGCAGCTGCTTTACTGAAGCTCAGGAGTGGTAAGTGGTGTCGTTCTTAATCCGTATACAACCTGAAGGCGTACGGTCCCTTCATGCAGTAGTTAAAGGCTCCAAGACCCAGGGGTTTAAACATACACAATGCCGATGGTCGGGGTGAAAATATGATAGGTGCAACATTCTAACATCTCACCATTCTTATACAATACTCATGCTGAAAAGACATGGTCTTGATCGTTGTTTAGTCACCTCAGTTTCTACGTGCGCCTGCCCAGGTGTTGCTTCACTTATATCTGGCTAACAGAGGTCACACGATCCGGCTCTATGTTCACCACTTATCCCAAGCATCATTAGAGACACGAGCATGCCGTTCAACTTTAGCTTTAACGCTGGGTGGTTCTCTAAAGTTCAAACGGGATGAGATCGAGTCACGGAGATCTAGACTTTAAATCTCCTGTCAACAGAAACGCACAAGCAGGACCTACCTAGGTACATAGGGTTGCCAAAATGTCTAAGTTGCAGTCTTAGCGCGTGGTTAGTGACAAAACTTTTATAAAGAAACCTTCATGCTCTTACGATTAAGTCTCCCTGGCGTAGACATGAGAGTAGTATCGTCGATCAATCTGGTAGTCAGAACAATGTCCGACTCCCAGAACGCCTTTCCAGTCCTGAAGTCACCACAGCACTGTGTGATGCTGTTTCAAATCCTAACAATAAAGTCCGTACCAGTCTCGTGGTACAGTCACCTCGAAAAGAAAATAGACCCGCCACGCCTTGTGTTTTTCATCTTGACAACGTTGGAAGCTTGGAAGACCCATCCGGAAATTAGTCCCACAAGAAGCTCGAGGTTCTGGCAATCATCTCGATCTAAAATCAAGCTTCTAGCCATCGCAAATCTGACTCGCTGAACGGTTGCACATTGATCTGCCTACTCAGTTTCTTGGTGTAATTTACAACGCCAGGACAACATGGAAGCATACGAGGCGCAAGGAGCAACGGGACCAAAGTGTAACTTAGAATGACCATAGTGTCTTGCAAAGCATCGATCATTGATCAAAGATACTTCGTGGTCCAAGCCGCTATGGCTTGATCATATAAAAGAAGCTCGCACACTAAAACCTACTTGAAAGGACCTCGGGTTATTCTAATTTTGGAACGAAATGCTTTCAGAAGGTTAGCGCACAGAATGGAAGCTAGAGGATAAATGCCCCAAGGTTCGCACGAAAGTGACCAAACCCCCGAGATGAGTTTCTTAGGCGTAATTTCCCAGAGCGCACTATCTTCAGGCAAAAAGCGTAATTTGTACTCAAGTTCGGAAAAGAAGCATCGGCTGCCCGAGTCGTGTCTACGAACCAGCAAACTCTATCAAATTGCTTGGAAACTATACAGCACCCGCTCAACACGCGCGCATGACGGATACGCCGGAACCGTTCGCAGACGATTGGAGAATGACGTTGTTTTGCGGGATGCAAGGCGTGTTGTCGTCAAAGTTGAGGATGCATGGTGTTTCCATACTTAGCTAGGGACTTCAGCAAGTAGTATAAAACGTCAATCATTTCCGCCACGATATTCATCATAAATTTTTATCACCACCACCATCATTCTTTGATACTAATTTTATTATCTGTCTTTACGACTGTCACTCACTCAACACGCTCATTACTTCTTCCAAACCATTTTATTTTTCACCATGCATTCTGCTCTGATGACCACCATCCTTGCTCTTGGGGCACCTTTGGTCTCTGCCGCTACTCTGCCCAGAGAAGTCGTGGAGGTTGAGAGTCGTCAGACAACTACTGTGCCCGGTAAGATTAATCCAAATCCGAAAAGCTAACCGTAAAGTCGTGGAACTGACCCCATACGCAGTCTCTTATGCTACGGCGTACCTGGACATCAACCTCAAGATCGCCGATTTCGGCTGCGGCACCGCCCCCAACAGCAGCATTGTCAAGAACGTGAGTGAATGATGTATCCATGGCGGACAAGCATCTCGAGTCAAAGCCTAACATGTGAGTTTCCAGTACGAGTACTTCGTCGATGTCCTTGAGGACTACTACAGCGTCATCGCCACGCCCTTGGCTGCTACCGACAAGGGCGCCTGCGGCTCATGTGTCGAGGTCACATACACCAATCCGGCTGGCGAGAAGCGCAAGGTCTACGGTGTCACGGTTGACTCGACCGGAGGCTTTTACAACTTCGACCAGGTTGGATTTGCAGGCTTGGACGGCCGTGGTTCGTTCAACGCGGGCACTCTCCAGGCTACCGCGAAGACTGTCGGCCTGGAGAAGTGCCGCCGCGCGAGGCAGTAGATATCTCCTCTGCTCCTCGAGGATGTCCCAGGCCAGGTGCCGATTTCAGAAACGCACTAGGTATGAGTGGTAACCTGCATATGGAGTCGTGCGTCTGACCTGCCAGCCCGAGCATCCATTCCACCAAGGTGTTTTTATGTTGGTGCAGCCAAGACCGATTATATTCCGTTGTTCTACATTAGTAGTAATTTAAAATAATCACACTGATTTTGACCCCGTGTGGAATTTGTCGAGGCCCCTTTGGCCTTTTAGAGTTTGGTCGAGGAGATCTGTGACGCGGGTAGATTGAGCGACACTGATATTCCCAAATCAATGTTCTAATATTATTTGGAGGGTTTACTGAAACATTGTTCACGACTTTGTTCACGACATTGTTCACGATATGGGCGCCATCACTCGTGTGCACACCGCCTCTCAATGGTACAAGCTTGCTCTGTTGGATGCCAGTTCGGGCACAAATGACCATGGTAGAAGTAAAACCTTCAAGAAGACCATTCTGAAAATGACGGAGCGTCGGCGTGTCAAGATGCCAGACTACCAATCCTGCTAGGTGGAGAAATGGTACCTACTACCTACCCACTTATTAACCTAGATAACTTAGATAGGCGTTCTGTCACCGCTTCGAGTTGAAAGAGTGGCAGGCACAAAGTCACCGAATCCAAACCCTTGGGCTACGAGGTCTGGGCCCTAAGACCCTGTTTAGCCTTGCCAGTCTGGCTGGAACCACAGCTGGAGGAGACCTGAGCGTTGGACCCTGGACCACCTGCAGGCATGTTTTGCGTCACGGGCGTGTCGGCGCCTTGTCACCCCCAAAAACTTGGGCGGCAGAGGCAGAGCCGCATCCCCGTGGGCCTTCCCCGCCATCACCGCCTACTTTCGCAACCTCACCCCTCGCACTTCGAACTCGCATCTCCCCCCCCGTGCCAGCCCGGGCGAAATCACTCACTTGATCAATCCACAACACGCCCCGACGGTAACGCCACTGGCGTAGGAGATAAAGGGTCCGAATATACGGCCAGGAAAGGCTGCAGCTTGTTTTCAAGAGTGGGTTCTGGCGACGTAGAGGGCGTGACAAACCCGAACCGGACACCGTCCAGGACCTTCAGCATCACTCCTCGAGCCGATAGCGATATAGACCTACCGCCATGATGGATGACTTCGTGTCAGAGAGCGAGAGTGACTATACTAGCTATTGGCGGGACTGGGTAAGTCGACAGTCCGTTCCCAGCTGCTCCCTCCCGTCGCAACAAAAGTCATCTCGTCCTGTTTTTCTTGTTTGCTTGCGACCTGCCATTGTGGCTGGGCCTGGCCGCAAGCACCACATGCACACCACATTGCAATTCGAAAGAGCAGGCCCCCCACACTCCACGGCTTTGCTTCGATATCCCCTGCCTGCACTGGCAACCCCTCCCACCCTTCTGGAGGACTCGAGAATCTTTGCGTTCGGCGACGGCCTGAGTTGCTTCGCTTGCACCATGCCGCCCCCCAAGAAGGCGAGAACCTCAGGGCTGACGCGCTTCTACAACAACCAGTTCATTTCCTCGCGAGGCAACGAGTACTTTTGCGAGATCGACGAAGAGTACCTTACAGATAGATTCAACCTGACGGGTCTTAACACCGAAGTCCAATACTATCAGTATGCGCTCGACCTGATCACAGACGTCTTCGACCTCGACTGCGACGATGACATGCGCGAGGCCATCGAGAAGTCCGCTCGCCACCTGTACGGCCTTGTCCACGCCAGATACATCGTTACCACTAGGGGTTTGGCAAAGATGGTACGTCACTTCCCATCATGTCAATCAAAAGACCTTGATTGCACTGCACGTATCTGTACTGCGCTGCGTATCATTGCAATCCAACGGCATATCGCGATGAAATCACATCACCCCCACCCATCCCAATCCCACATACGTAGCGCAAACACACTGACATTGAAGGGACGACCAGCTCGAGAAGTACAAGAAGGCCGACTTTGGCAAGTGTCCCCGCGTCCACTGCAACTCGCACCCCCTGCTGCCGGTGGGCCTGACCGACGTCCCCAACCAGAAGCCGGTCAAGCTCTGGTGCGCGCGGTGCGAGGACCTCTACAACCCAAAGTCGAGCCGCCACGCCACCATCGACGGTGCCTACTTTGGCACCTCGTTCGCCCAGATCCTGTTCCAGGTCTACCCCTCCCTGACGCCCACCAAGTCCATCGAGCGCCACACGCCCCGGTGCTACGGCTTCAAGGTCCACGCCTCGGCCGCCCTCGAGCGCTGGCAGGACGAGCAGCGCGACACGATGCGCCGCCGCCTCAAGCGCCAGGAGGTCGAGCCCGGCTTCAAGGACGACGGCGACGTCGATGATGACGACGACGAGGAAGATGAGGACGAGGACGAGGAGGTCGAGTTCCAACAGGGGGCTGGTGCGGGTGCCGGCGCTGTTGCCGGCGGCGCCGAGGCAGGAGCCCAACACGTCGTGGGCTAGGTGCCCCGCCAGTTTTTCACCCCCCGTCGTCACGACTGCTCGACCTGGTCGACGGCGTGATTCTTCCACAGGGGATAAAAAGAGGGGCGGTTGGCCACTTCGTCATGCATGCGTATGCGTATGTGTGTGCATGTGCATGTGCATATGCAGGTGCAGGTGCGTGTTGTTACTTTTGGCGTTCAGGCGGGCAGGGATATAACGGGTCACGATGGAAATACCTCAGTTGCATCGGCAGGGCGTGCAGTTTATGGTCATGCATTAGGCACTATGATTTTGCCTCATTGATACCTGTTCAGGCAAGATAATCCAAGTGATTGACAAAATCATCCAGGGCCTCCTGTTGAACTTGATCTGTCTTGTGACTTGAGTGAGCCCTTCTCCCCGTGTGTGAGGGTCTACTATCACGGAGAAAGCAAGCATGTTTCGAGGCTCCTCGGATGTTCGACGCCAAGTTGTTGATTCATAGATGCTATCACATGTGCCCTCGTCTGGAAGTCATGCCAGCTTGTGGACGTGCTCGTGTGGGCCCCTGGGAAGCGTCTTCGTTAGCGCCTCGGTGAGCGCCTTTGGGTATACCAACCCAAAGCGAGCCGCGGCGAGCCCACACGTCAACCACCAACAGTCGTTCTTGACGTGGATTCATCACTGCACTGATATGATTCAAATTGTTATAGGTGGGGTACAAAGCACCCGAACTTAATTGCTTTGAAGGTTATAATTAAATCGTGTGAGAAGCATGCTTTTCTTCATGATGAACATAGGGGACCCGTCTGTCCCTAGAGCCCAAAGCGCCCTTGATATCCAGATCTGGCTCATGGTTTCCAGTCTAGTCCACGCAGAACGCCGTACCAGTATGTAGTTTCTTTCGACAGTGTCCAGCGTCTCTAGCTATGGAGCTCGCCGCCTCGCCGCTTCTTCTCCATCATCTGCCCCGCGCAGACCACCGCTGCCTGCGCTGGCCATAGAACGATCCTTATCGCCGAGCGCGGCCTCCTCGTCGGCGGGCCCGACCCCCTGGCCGAGGTCCTCCCAGTCCATGGCGTAACTAAAGCTGCCGACGCCCGCCCAGAAGGCCTTGTCGCTGCAGCGAGGGCCCCAGGCCCAGCCGGCGCCCTGGGACACAGGCAGGTGGTACCAGCGGAAGGCGAAGAAGGCGCAGATAAGCCCGATCAGGAAGCCGAACAGGATGTCGAAGCCGTGGTGCCGGAAGTCGTACCACCGCGAGCTGGCGATGAAGATGGCCGTGAAGAAGGGTGCCGAAGCGAAGATGAGCAGGTACAGAGGCGGGGCCGCCGCCTGTTGCCGTGCCGACGCGAGCCGCTTGTTGTGCCGCGCGAACATGTCTGACGTGTCCTGGTCGTGCGCGCTGTGTAGGTGCTCCCCCTCGAGGCTGGCCTCCAGGCGCCGGGACCGGGCCTGGTTGGCCGGGTGGCGCGACGGGAAGGCGGAGAAGGTGGCCGCCGGGTTCGACTGGCTGGCGGGGGCCGCCGCCAGGAAGGGGAAGGTGATGGCGAACTTGCTGGCGATGAACAAGCTTAGATATATCAGCCCCGCGGCGGCGGAGCTCGAGTGGCCCGAGGGGTAGGACCGGAACCCATCCTCCAGCAGCTCCTGCGAGTCGGGCTTGTCGGTACCCAGGCAGATGTCGGCCGAAACAAGACGCTGGTATCCGTCCGCGACGCGGAGGCCGCCCACAATGAATTTCTCGAGGTTCTCAAGATCGGGATTGCAACGCGACAGCATGTCGGGGCGCGGCTTGCCGAACAGGTTCTTCATACCGTTGGTGATGAACCAGGCCGATGAAAGGGCCAGGGCGAGCCCCAGCCAGCCGACATGGAGCTCCCATAGCTTGCGCTTCCAGACCAGGGACTTGGGGGTGCCCTTGGGTACCGTGTTTCCGGGCACAAAGATGAGGGCGACGATCAGGATGACAAATATAGGAACGACTGCCATGCAAAAGACGAGCAGCCACGGCGGAACCGCCTCCTGCTCAGTAAAGGGAAATCTAGGGAGAATTAGCACCTCGGGATCTGGGAACATAGCGGAGGGCGCCGGCCACGTGTGAAAGCTGGCAGTCGGAGCGGGAACTGGAGCTGGAGCTGGAGCTGGAGCTGGAGCTTACGAGATGTTTGGGTCCTCAAGGAAGAAAGGTCGCATGTTAGGTCGTTGGTGGCCCATTAGGTAGGAGATGCCCAGGGCGACGATGATGATGATCCAGTCGAAGGCATAGGAGGCTATGACGAGGATGGCACCCTTTGTGGAGCCTCCGCGCGGCCTCAGCTGGGCAGCGATGTGCGTACGGGCCATGTTGATGTCTGGCGGATTGTACGAGGAGCCTGGGTATGAGGTGTCGACGTCGTGACGCAGGGCAGAGTCGTGGTAGGAGCCGTGGTGTGGGAGGTGGTCGTGGTCGCGGTCGCGTTCGTATTGGTCGTGCTCTATGTCATAGTCCACTCGAGAGTACTGGCGACGGTTTTGTATTGGTATGAGGGGCACCGAGCCGTTATTCGGCTCACCACCTGGCATAGTTTAAAAGGGAAGGAAGGGGAAAGGGGAAGAGAGACTAAAAGGTGTCAAAAGAAGTGCAACTACGAATGGTGTGCACAAGTGGTGGCGAACGGGCCGGGTCTGTTTAAGAGGGACTAGTCGTGACTTTGGGCGCAGCATTCCCAAGTGACAGTGTCAATCAATGCCCGCCGACGTGAGACGAGACGACGGCCTTGTGCAGTGGCCCCCCGAGTCAGCTCCTAACTGCAGGGTTTCTTGGCCAATGGAATGAAAGCACAAATTGGACAAATGAACAAATACGCGGAAGACCGGGCGCAAGAGTGGGCACAGCCGAGCGAGGATGCAGCAATGGCCCTGGAGCTGTCGGTGTTGATCTCGAGCTTATGGGAGGCTCGGCGTGTCTCGTGGGTGGCTGACTGACTGACTAAATGACTGTGGGTTTTGGACGAAAAAAGGTGTGGATGAGGTTTCGTCAACCACGTCCTTCAACTGCCGGGCGGAACTGGCGGGAGAGAGTGTATGGGAGGGAGTGTGCAGGATTCGTATTCCAAAGGGGGAAGGGGATCGCGTGCTTCGATTCCCAAGATTTATAGCGGCTTGGTCTGCCAGAGTCCGAGGCATATGAGCTTGATACCTAGGGTGTTTGGGGGTTCGTGTACAGCCAACGGTTCTAAAACGGGACAGTCCAGCACCAGCGCCAGGCAGAGGCTGAGAGGGCTGAGAGGCGTAGAGAGAGCCCACTGCCCAGAGGAAAAGGAGACAGGCGGGCACAGCCACTCGCCGCGGCATGCGACTCGAGCGATGGGCGAGACGACGATCCTCTGGGCACTGCTTCCTTAGGCTAAGACACCTGACGTTTGGAGCCAACCACCAACCAGCCCAACTGGCAGAACTGGGTGCACCACTGCACCCGCCTGCTGTGACAGCTGTACACCGAGTACCGCAGAGTACCGCAGAGTACCACGGTTATTAGATTGCGATGAGGTAGACCAAGACTCTTGGTCCCCACGACCTTGGCAGTCGCAAATGGTCCACTCTTGCCGGGCTGGCGATCGAATAGGAGCGTTCCTTTTTGCTGCCCGCATGTATCAGGAATCCAGAACCACCAGGCGGCCATTATGTTGTGACGCAACCGCTCAGCCCCTTTCGCACCGCACAAGCCCATCCTGGCCGGAAGAAGTGGTGAGGTGAGGTGACAGGATGAGCAAGCTGTCTCGGTAAGAGCCGACGTCAGTTTGCCCACGCCAGTTGTACGTGTAGGCCGGTCGTTAATTCGTAATAGACTTCAAATTCAAGCATGCATTTACGCTCTTCGGCCCGCCCATTGGACGCCTTGTTGGTCCAATTGCGATCGTGAGAAAATCTCCGTGCCGGGGCAGGGGTGTGGGGTTGACATTGCTCTACACAGTACACGGCACCTGGGCATCGGCGCCACCAGCCTTAAACCTTAGTTAGCATCAAGATAAACTCTGACTGCTTCAGCACCAGAGACTATAGAAACAGAAACACGTCTGGTACAGTGTACAATTGAAACTCGTTACCGACATGGCCGAGGTCAGGAAATACCATCTGCCGCCGACCCCCAAGGTCCCAAACTCTCCCTTCCCCCTGCTGCACTATCGGCACTTCTTCCCCTCACCGGCATCACGCGCCCCGCAAGCCGTGCATGACGTCTTCGCCGCCAACGGCTGGCACGTCCAGTGGATCTTCAGGTACGGCCAGGCCCAGCAGTCGCACTACCACTCGGCCGCCCACGAGTGCATGGCCGTCCTGAGCGGCGAGGCTACCATAAGATTCGGCGTCGCTGACGACGAGCACGCCGGTGGCAGCAGCAGCAAGGGGATAGAGATCCACGCTCGCGCCGGCGATGTCTTCGTCCTGCCTGCTGGTCTGTCCCACAAGACCTTTAACCCGGACCCCAGCGACAGCACGTTCAAGCTCCTGACCCCGGGGGACGGCCATCACGCCCTGGGAGCCGGCGGTGAGGCTACCGGGCCCGACCTCGCCGGCATCGAGCTGTCCGGCTTTACCATGATTGGGGGGTATCCTGTGGGTGCCAGATGGGATTTCGCTGTTGGTGGCGAGCACGAGGGCCGGTACCACGAGGTATGGTCTGTACCGAAGCCGGAGCGAGATCCTGTGCTTGGAACGGACCCTGCCGGACTGAGGGGCCTTTGGGACTGATTGAAATCTGGTGCGAGAACAATTGTCGTTCCCAATGGTTTGCTATTTCGAACCTGTGCCGAGTTCTATTGAAGGCGGAGCCGCAGCTATCTACTATCTGTGGTAAGTCAGGTATGCCGCAAAAGTAGAGCATTCGCCCTGATTGGATGAAAGTAGATGGCTTGAGATACCTGTGTGAGACACCTCAAGCAAACCTGTCTTTCGGATGGGGAATCCGTCACGAGATCCTCGAACATGGCCATTGCAGGCACGTGGAGATCGACGTGGTACAAATAGTCTTACATATATAGCTTGGATATGTACAGACATTTAAGAGCCGCCCTTGTCTCTCCTCTTGCCCATATTGCGCACCCGAGGCGTGACAATGAACCTGTTGATGTTGTTCTTTCTGCGCGTCTTGTATCCGCCCTTTGTCGGTGTGCCCCAAGGGCTCACGGGGTGCCGGTTTCCCTTGGACTTACCACGACCACCACCGTGAGGGTGGTCGACTAACCCATGGTGTTAGCGTACGAATCGCCCAAGGTCTTGCACTCGAGGTTGAGAAGTAGTGACTTACCAGTGTTCATGGCCAATCCTCTGACCGTTGGCCTGATACCCAGCCATCGACTCCTTCCAGCCTTTCCAAGCGACGTGTAGTTGTAGTGGACGTTGCTCGCTACACCGATCGTTGCAATTGCATCCTTGTCCACCTTGCGGACCTCCCCGCTCTGCAGCCTCACGTTGACATGTTTTCCTACCACAATCTTGGTACCGTCGTCCCTCGTCTCCTCCTCCTTGGACGCGATGACGCCGTAGGTGCCCGCACTTCGGCAAAACCGAGCCGGACCGTCCCTCCTCGAGCCGATACAAAAGATCATCGTGCCAACGGGGATCATGTGCATGGGCAGGCAGTTCCCGCGGTGCGCCGTCTTGGAGGCCAAGATACCCGGGTCGATAATACCACCCATGCTGTCAAGCAGGTCCTTGGGGATCCCGGCGCGGTAGCTGTGGACAACATCACCAGCTCTCATGCCGTCGGCAGCGATGATGTAGCTCTTCTTTCCGTCCGCCTTGCTCGAAATCAGGGCGATGTGCGCGGTGCGGTTTGGGTCGTACTCGATGCGCTCCACAACGTGCGCCCCCGGGGCCTTCCTGTCGAAGTCGACGGTCCGGATGCGCCTCTTGTGCCCGCCACCATGGTGCCGCACAGTTACCCTACCCGTATTGTTTCTGCCACCTCTAGCCTGGCCCTTCTTGGGGAAGGTCAGCGCCCGGTATGGCCGGCCTTTCCACAGGTGGTCGTTGATGGGCCGCTTCAGATGTCGCACACCTGGGGTTCGCGGCTTATAGGTTCGGAGAATGATGACTTGCTCCTCGTCTTTTTTCAGCGAGGGCTGGAGAGCCTCCTGAGCCCGCAGGGCAGGCGCGGTCGGTAGATCCCTGCTGGAGGTTTTGCTGGAGGGTTTGCTGGCATACGCTCGTGCAAAGTTGGAGGAGGTGAGCAGTGACCTGATGGAAGAGGCCAGTGGCCTGAACCGTGGCTGGAGCATCATTCGGTGGGTACGCGGCTAAGGATGCTCAGGGTTGAGCTCCCCAGGCGTCGTTTGATGTGGTTGGTTCAGTAGGACCGGGCAGCCATCAATACAGGCAGAGAGAGGCCTGTGCCTTCGAATCGAGTGCGTGGGTGGACCGGCGAAGACGAGTGGGCTCGACTTGGCTCGTCTGAGGTCACCTGCGGCTACCGTTGGGCGGCCGAATGGGTAGGCTTCATCAAAGTGGTGTCAATCAAAACTCGAAAATTCAAAGTTCGCCGATGCGATCTGCAGGGGCCTCTGGATGACTAAGCAGGTGACGACTAGACTCAACGATGTCGCTTCTGGCCTTACGGGAAGAATTGAATGCATACCACGCCGGTTGAATCAATTGGTTTCCACGCAGTTCAAAGATACACATACATGTACGCTTGCACTAGGTGAATCATCTTCTCATGGGGTTGCTGGAGAATTTCTGCTCCGATCAGTTGACATAAGTCCGGGTGTTGAAGCACGTTTCGGAACCGGCGCATGAGCGAGTCTCGTAAACTCTAGACTGTCAACAGTGAACAGCCGGGCAACCTTGCAGATTGTGGTTCACAGTGACCGATTCAGTGAGGGATATAATAAAAGCCAAGAGCCAGGCCATAGCCCCTGGTAGAGTATGGTACCTGGTAACCGGACAAACGAACGAGACTTTTGGCCTGTTATAACATTGCTTGCATTTACAGTGTGGTTGATCCGGTTACCAGGTACTCCGTACCATAACATACTCTACCGTGGAGATACGTGCAGCTGGTGATGTGAGAGCTCATTAAGCTCCAGAGCTGGGGTTGAGCAGCAACGGTGCTGCCGGCCAATAACGGCGCGACTGAATGACGGTTGCTGTGGTTGCAAGAACGGAACGGGCCATCCAAATATAAACAAAAGTCACTGTTCCGTCGCGTCGACTTCCGGCACGACCCCACAATTCGAGCTGCCCAGTTGCCCCAGTCAGTCAGCTTTAGCCCGCTCAAACTCCCAAGGCTGTCTCTGTCTCGACTTGGACTTTATTTCTTACCCTCCTCCTCCTCCCTCTCCCTCCCTCAAACAACACATAAGTTTTACCATCAGCGACCTGCATTGGACAAGCAAAGAGGCACTGTGACTTCTGGTAAGTGGCTATTCGTTCTGTCGCGCAATTTCATCTTCATGCCTGGACCCCAGAGTGCAGAGAGCAGACTGGGACGCGTGCCGCCACTTCTACTAGCAGGTCAGTTCACACCACAGCACAGTGCTGGTTTGGGTGGACTTAGCACCAGGCTCTCCCAAGTCGCGGTTTGCAGGGGTCCACGTCCACGTCTGCCTCACGCCCACGCTCCGTCCGCAACACGCTCCTTCCCCAACCTGGCACCGTGCAAGTGTGCGGCAGCTCTGCAATTGCACTTGCAATTGCGCTTCACCTGCACCAGGGGGCTCCACTCCCACTCTCTGCTACCAGTTGACCCGTCCACATCAAAAACAAGGTCTGTCCGCTCAGCCTGCACTGCACATAAACACACCTCTGCCCAGTCTGGTCTGCCCGTCTGCCCGTCTGCCACCCACCCCATCGTCCCCATCATCATCTCCGTCAATCTTGATCTTCCTAGGAGCAGGTCATTCCTTAGCCATTCCACCTCTGCAACCACTTGACGGCAACAACAGCAACGTCTCCTCAGGCAGCAGCCAGACAAGCAGGACACATCCACACTGCTCTGCCGGTCCACAGCCATCAGCCTTTCCCACACAACAAACAACGCGCTGCTCTGTCACCGGCCATCCATATCCATCGAGACGCATCTCATTCGGCTGGCCGCTCTGTTGATTGACATATTTTCACGCGTCTTAGAGACAATTAGCATCTCTGCATTTTGTTGCCGAGCATTCAATGTCAGTCTCCCCTGCTCCTGTACCGATTGCAATATTTTTCACCAGACGTGACGGGCTAGCTGGAGCTCCACAACCATTTGCAGCTCCTCATCCTCCACAACCAACTCCGGCTCCCTGCAATCACGCATCACACGTACCAGCTCCGGTCCCGACCTGCTGCTGCATTGCATGACTCGTTTGTTTACTGACTGTCTTCTGCAGCAACCCCTTAGTGTTTGGGTATCTTAATACACGTCAATCGACAACATGCCTCCCGCAGGTGTAAGATACCACCCACAAGCGAGCTTCACGACGCGACGTCTCGAGCAATCAGTGCCATCTCATCCATTCTGACATTGCTCCTAGGGACGTACTACGCGCGCCCGCGTGATCGCCAGCGAGAATGACGAAAACAGTGTGACCGGCAGCTCCACCCGCCTGACCCGTGCGAAGGCGGCAGCCCTTCACGTCGACGAGTTGTCCCAGCCTGCCAAGCCCCTACAATCCAAGAAGTCGGCCGTGAATTCCAACGTGGCAGGCGCTACTCGAAAGCGCGCTGCCCTTGGTGATGTTTCTAACGTCACCAAGGTCGAGGTTACCGAGGGAAAGAAGGTCACCGCCACCAAGGCAGGCGTTGTATCGAAGACCACACAAGCGAACCGAGTCCAAAAGAGCACAACAGCTGCGACATCGCGCGCCCGTGCTCCACTTGCATCCAAGGAAGGCAATGCAACAAAGAAGACCACCAAGGCATCAGGACCCGGAGAGATCGGCTCCAAGAGGAAGGCCCCTCCTGCGGCGGCTCCGACCCTAAAGAAGGAAAAGACACCAGTTGAGGAGGGTGAGCCCGTTCGGAAGAAGGTCCACACCGCAGAGAAGGAGAACCGGCGCTCCAAGGAGGTGGCTGAGGTCGCCGAGCCTGTCGTCAAGCCCGCCTCCCCCCAGGAAGGTTTTGTTTACCCGGAAGGTGTTGTCGACCTTGACCAGGAGGACCACGATGACCCCCTGATGGTGGCCGAGTATGCACACGAGATCTTCGATTACCTTCTCACGCTGGAGCCAAACTCTCTCCCCAACCCCGATTACATGGACCACCAGGACGAGCTTGAGTGGAAGACTCGGAGCATCCTTGTAGACTGGCTCATCGAGGTCCACACTCGATTCCACCTGCTTCCGGAGACCCTGTTCTTGGCCATCAACATCATTGACCGCTTCCTCTCCGAGAAGGTTGTCCAACTCGACCGCGTCCAGCTGGTGGGCATCACGGCGATGTTCATCGCGTCCAAGTACGAGGAGGTCCTATCGCCTCACGTCGGCAACTTCAAGCACGTTGCAGATAACGGATTCACCGAGTCCGAGATCCTGTCCGCCGAACGCTTCATCCTCCAGACTCTGGAGTACGATCTCAGCTACCCAAACCCCATGAACTTCCTGCGCCGCATCTCCAAGGCCGATAACTACGACATTCAGACCCGGACCGTCGCCAAGTACCTCTTGGAGATCAGCGTCGTCGACCGCCGCTTCATGGCTTATCGCCCATCTCATGTCGCTGCCACTGCTATGTACCTGGCACGCCTGATCCTGGACCGGGGTGACTGGGATGCAACGCTGGCATTCTATGCTGGCTACACCGAGGATGAGATTGAGCCCTGCCTTGGGCTCATGGTTGACTACCTGGCCCGGCCTGTTGGCCACGAGGCCTTCTTCAAGAAGTATGCCAGCAAGAAGTTCCTGAAGGCGTCCATCCTGACCCGCCAGTGGGCCAAGAAGAACGCGGCTGCCTTCAACATCCACAGCCTCGATAATCCCCTTGATGAGTGAGAGGCTGTTGTGTGTTTGGCTGTCATGCAACACAACTACTCTTTTGGTCTTTTGATGACATGGCCCCGGGCCTCTGGTTAGGATAATCCTCAACACTCAGCATGTGGACAGGTACTCAGGTTTACGACACTGCATGAATCCATAGGCCAAAGACGAAGCTTTATGTCAACATCACACTCTTCAGCGCCAATTTGTATTCATTGTGCGCCTAGCAGAGGGTTCATGATTATACCTTTCTCGGATTTCGCTACTTGGTCATTGCGGCGGCGTACGGGTGTTTATTGGTCGGCTCGGGGACGCTGGAAAGGGAGTTCACGGGGTGAGAGGACCCAACCGGGGTTGGTTCCTGTTCAGTTTTATCGGAAGATGTCTCTTCTGCCATCGACCCTCCACTTGCTCTTGCTGCCAGGCACTGCCAGGCACTGCCTGGTCCTCTTCACAGGCACACTTCTCAATTGCTCACTGGCTCGGCTCAGCAATAAGAGTCAACTTAATGGTTGGATGATCAGTACGATACGGCAGCATCTTGAGGGGATTTTGGTTCTTTTCCATAGTGGCAGTAGCCAGGAGGGAGAGACGCACGAGGGAGATGATGCATTGGCACTGTACATACTAACGATGTGGTGTTGGACTACCAGCTTGTGTTTTACGGTAGACGGGAATAAAAGGGTACCATTGTTATGAACTGTGATGTGCTACAAACGGGCTGTCTTGCGTGCGTGGCTTATACGATCATGCCGCTCGCCCTGTGTGTAAGCACCCTAGACGCACACCACCAGTCTGTCTCTGTCACTTCATTGCTATGGACGACGCGCCGCACCCTCTTGCTTGATGACCATGTCCTCCCCCCCCGAGCGGTCGTTGCCCCACGCCCTCCCCAGTCGCTATTCTTTCTATTCTGTCACCATCACCGATGTTATCTCCCTCTGCGGTCTGCCCCTGAGCATTGTCGCCTGCCCCATATATATCATCCTCTACCGGACCAGCCTCTACTTGTCCCTCCCGTGCCCGTTGCTGCATCTCAGGCTGCCTCCCCGCATCCCCACGATCCGCCTCGTGTCTGCCAACTCCGTCGTCGCCGTCGCCGCCGCCGCTGCCGCCACCGCCCGCCCGAAACCACCGGATCAACGCGGCCCCCCTCGGCCTCGGCGCCGTCCCTTGCATCTGGTCCAGGGTCCCCATCAGGCCGGACTTGCCCCACTGGCCCTGGTGCTCGTCGAGCCCGCGCTCACTGGCTAGTGACCAGGCCTTGGTGGCTTTCTTCATGTCGTTGCGATCCCTTGTCATGCGGACGAAGGAAGACATGGTCGATGGGCCGCGGTTGGTGCCTCCTGTTATCCAGTGGGCTAGGCGGGCCTTTTTGGAGAGGGATGAGGTCGGGCTGTTGGGGTTGTTTTCTTTGGACATTTTTTCAGGTTGAGCGGTTATGGTCGTTAGTTTAGCTCTCGTGGTTGGTCACTCGGGACTGTTTGTATTGTGTGCGGCGTTGCTTACTTTCTCAGCATGCGGTCAAGCCTGTGGGATGGCTGGTCATTTTCAATGGACTCTATGAGAATGAGGCCGATTCGTTGGATCACACGATGTCTTTTTTTTATGGTGCTCAGAGTCTCCGTGTCATACAGGCGGTATAAGTCAACGTCGATTGTGTTTTTTGAGATGAAGTCCGTCCACATTCGCATGCCCTTCTCAGTCACTCAAGCACGAAACAGTGGGCATGAACAGCTGGCCTTTGTAGTATCATCTGCCTTGGTCATTGTGTACGGTGGTTTAGTTTATCTGGCCGAATAGGTGGACAGCTACCCAGGATTTTGTGTGAGATGAGGTTCTAGAGTCGTCACCATGGGCATCTTGTCAGCATCCAAAAAGTCGCCGTTCACTCGTGTGAGTACAGCTGACGAGCGATATTCTTTTTCTGCACTCATGCGTATTTGCTGTTGCGATTAAATGTATTTGCAAAATGGGTGTTATTTGAATAGCAACTGTGATTGCGCATCCGGACAGGCTACTGCTGGGTCAGGAAGAGAGACAGTAAAGTCACGAAACGCCTTGAGGAAGAGGGCGGTAGTTAGTATTTGTATTGGGAGACAAATCAGGAACCCGTGGCCATGGACCCCTGCTTGAGGCCTGAAAACCGACAAGTAATGCGACGAGATGGAGGAGAGGCCGTGAGAAGAGCAGCAACGTCTGGCTCGTTGGCAACAGTGGGAGGCAGCCGATTCCACAAAATCTTCTACGTACGTCGTCAGACCGAAAATAAGTAGGTTCTACCAATATTTCGTGTCTTTGTTCACCGTTTGCCAGAATATTATGAAGAACTGGATGGTGTAACAGCCGAACGGTGTTTGGGCACCATATGCAGTAGGGAAGGCGCAAAGCAAAAGCACCTAGACTTACTTGCCTTGCCTGCCTTGCACCGGCGCCAGCTCTTCTCGCCTCGGCCTTGGTCTTCACCCAGCGTGCACCCAGCTTGCACCCTGCGAACACAGCATACTGTACCTTCAACGTGATGTCGGTTACAACCTGACGCCCAAAGCCACCGCTGCCCAATGGCATGCGACATTTTGGATTCCACCCTGGGTTTCGATGTTCGATGTCGACCCACCATCGCAGACTCGACCAGATCGAACCGCGACGTCGTGGTCTTACTGTGACTCTTGAGACGCCCCTTCAAGCAATGTGCGGTCTCGCGATGACGGCTGCCGGGTCTACTAGGTTACTCCTCGGAGATAGCCCCCGTGTCGACAGGCTGATCGTGGGCATCGACCGTCAGGACTCAGCCTAGCAGCCCAAAATGCCCGACGACGCCATTCCCGAGTTCAACAAGCTCGATGCACTATCACCCTGTCGGCCAGGCGCCGTCCGCCCTGCTTTTGTGTCCCAAGGGCATGGCTCCCCAGCCCGCTGCATGCAGAGCGACCAGAAACCTTAACATCGGGTTGAACCACCTAACTGTGGCCCGGGAATGCCCATGGTTGACATGGTTGACACTCTATGCGGCAGGAAACGTGCTGGGACTCTCACGACAGCGCAGGCGAGCCGCGACAATTCTGGCTACATACGTACAGTATTGATGATGCCGTCATGCTATAACACACGCATTCAAATGCCACCAGTTGCTCGGCTGTTAAGGTCGATGCCAGATTAGTTCTCCCTGTTCTGCTCCAGAGTCCAGGCTGCAGCCACTCATGGTAGGTTCCAGGCCACCACGTCGGACCCTGCCAGGCCTGCCAGCCCACAGAGAACTTGAGGAAGACCCTGGAACAACTTCCCTGCTTTTCTGGCCCGCGGTCTGGGTCTGCAGGCTAACGTCATCGCCTTATTCCAGGCCAGTCCCATTGCCCAACCACACCCGCAGCCCACAGGACGATGCTCCCGCCGGCCCGCCTTCCTCTGGCCTCCTTCTCCTGTGGTGGTGCGGAGCAGGGGTTGGTCGCAGCCCTTTGCTGGAAGCTGGGAGCAGATGCGACCTAGCATTCCAACGACACGGATACAGGAGTCTTCGGATGCTTCTATGCTCCCATGATGGGCCACGGTTCCCTGTCCGAAATGGGCAGACCTGCCAAACCTTGGAAGAAAGAGCCTTGAGGGGCAGAATGGGGAGGGCTGAGCTTGGCGGAACCCGGGTGGCAGATGTCACTGTTGGTCCCTCCGAGGCGCAGGTTGGGCAAGTGATCAAGGTTCCAGACGGGCTGTGTCATTTTTTTTCGAGTGCGGTCCCTCCAAGGGGTTGATGTCGACCCGCGTGGACGACGCTATCCATACACCAACCACAACACATAACACAGCATGAGATCCATACTGATGACTCTCTCCCACCCGGCTTATATACCCAACCTTGGCCACTTGACTTCCAGGCCGAACCCTTGCGTCTTGTTTTTATATATTCCTAGTTTCAAACCTTTCAGCCCATCCCAACCTGCCGTCCACACACAGCCCGTTCTCTCGGCCCCGTCATCCTTCATCGCCTTGCCCCCACCCGTCCGTCTCTCACCACATCTGCGGCCGCCTCACATCTTGCGATAGTTCCGCAACCCCCAAGATTCCTTGAGAAATCAGATCCATCGCATCATATCGCATCGCTCTCGCCAAACCGAGCCTTGGTCGCTTGACATAATTAAGCTTTCCCATTGGACCCCGCAAATCCACCGTATAAATAGCAGCCGGCGTTTCACGGCCGCAGCCAGGACCCGCAAACCACGGCTGCATTGATTCACGAATATACTACATACGTTCGCTTGCGCAACCCTGGCCCAGGCGACGATACTGCCTTCAGCCGCATAGCCCCTCGACAACGTTAGGTATTTTTATATCACAAGCAGCTGCGGCTCACTGGGCTATATCTCATCAGTCAGTGCGCCCGTATTTTCCTACCTGCTCTTCGTTCTGCGTACATACCTTCACCCTCTGTCTGCATCTACCCGTATACACAGCAATGTACTTCTACGTACCAGTCCTCGGTACGGTATTGACCTCCTCCAAAAATGCACACTTGCACATCCCCTCGAACTTGCTACGTGTCGCCGTTTCTTTGAAGCACAGATTTGCTAACTGAGCCTCTCATACAGTGCCTGTGAAGGAGAAGAGGTACAAGAAGAAGGTGGTTTACCTTGAACCACCCACTCCCGGCAGCGTGACATATCGGAGGAAGATCACAACGGTCATACCGGCGCCTGCTCCACCACCTCCGCCTCCAGTTATCGAGAAGCCTCCACCACCACCTGTGCTTACTCTTCCCCCACCGCCTCCCCCACCGCCTCCAGTTGTTGTGAGGCCACCGCCTCCCGTGTTCTTGCAGCCACCACCGCCCCCGCCGCCGCCCCCGCCGCCGGCGCCATCACGAGATGAGATAGATGTGATCGCCGTGGACGTGGAGCCGTCCGAGAAGTCCAAGTCGTCCAAGTCGTCCAGGAGGTCCTCATCATCCTCAAGCTCGTCCTCCAAGTCCTCCAAGAAGACGAGCCGCAGCCGCAGCCACAGCCACAGCCGCTATGATGAGCGGGAGCGGGAGGTCATCATCGAGAGAGATCGCTACGTACCAGTCCCCGCGAGGAGAGAGTATGAGACGTACCGCTACGTCGAGGGACCGCCGCAGAGGAGGTACCTCCCCGCACCTCCCTCTCCACCGAGGAGGATCGAGGAGGATAGGGAGAGGATCACTATCAACATCGAGGACCGGAGAAGGGCTAGGGAGTACCACTACCGTTGATTGCGCGACAGTCTGTGCTGTCAGAATAGACTTGCCCAAGCCACGATGATAGCTTTCACTGGTTTCTCGATTCTTTTCGCTCGTGTTATTCCTTCTTATCTCTTTTGTTGTCAAGTGACACCAAGGATTTTCCCAAGTTCAACTTCTGTATGGGATTTCGGCGGCGGGACTCTCATTTGGTTCAGTTTGGGCAAGCTCGCATAAGACCTCGGAGAGATGGAAATGACAGCGTGGTGTTTGGAATTCCTGGAGGATCAATCTGAACAATTTTGTATGAATTCAATGATATCCTTGCTTGCCTATTTAGGTTGAAAGCTATGCAATTGAACCTTTGAAACCTGTATTGTCATCATTTCAAATGCCCATCTGAAATGCCCATCAGTCTCTCTGGATTGACATGACCATCATGTTGTGATGTAGCTGCCAAAGCAACGACTTGCTGCCCTTTGCTTCTAGCAAGTTGTCCCCATCGTCGAAATTGGCCCACAGCCGTGCCTTCAAGTCCGCAACCTCGTGCTTCTGACTCGCATGGACACCATCATCCACCAGCGTGGACTTGGCAGGCCCAAGAAGATGAGCATCACCTAGTAGGTAGGTCCATTGCATCAAATCACGCCAGTATATTCTGTCCACTGTACCTAGAAGCGACAGCGTGAAACCACCGACACAGGAAAGAAAAGGGGAGGGTAGTAGGGTAAGAAAAGGGGAGACACCCACTGATCATGGCCATAAGCAGCACATTATCCCCCATAGCCTTGGTTCCTGGCTTCAACGAGCACATACCATGAGGGAGCCGTCGACGAGGCCAATAGTCTCTGAGGAGCCTGCTTTTTGTGTTAGGCGCCTGGGTGGGAACCTGGTTTATTGCCATTGATCCTGGATATAATTACTTCAAATATAGCCGGGAAAGAAAGACTATAAGCTCGAAGGATGGAAAGGGCGCTTACACCTGCATCCATGTTCATGGCTGGAAGGTCCATACGTGTCCAGATTACATCAAAGCAAGGGCGATTCTAACTTTGATGAACTGCCTTGATAGGCTTGTAGTTTCTTTCTCTCACCTTTCCAAGGTTCACCTGTAGACTGCACGGTGAGTAAAACATCACTATCAGAATTCCTGTCACTGCGGCGAAGATATGAAAATACAGCAGCAAGCATGTCGCGCAAGCGTGCCTCATGTACAGAATTTATCTATATTTTTGTCTAGTCTAACATCAAGATAAGTCTCATTATATCAAAGTGTCGGGGAAACATAGAGCTTCTCGTAAGTAACATGTCTGGACTCCTCAATGCCCGTCTTCCTCAGCCCTTTCCCGCGCCTCTTGTCCCTGAGAAGTAGGCTTCTTCTTCTCAGTTTCCGGCATGTACCTCGCGACTACGGTGAATCCTAGCGCGAGGAATATCATCAGGACCCAGATTGCATAACCGTTCAGCCACTGGGTCCCAACGCCGAGTGCAAAGAGACTCGCGAACGTGGCGGGGGTGAAAGCCCGCAGGACCGAGGCAAATGTCAGAGAGAGGGCGTTCAGGGTGCCCAGGACCGCCTGGCTGGGGGAGACATCATTGAGGGCCAGCTGGATGGCCGTAAAGCTCATGGCGATCCCGCTGCCGATGAAGAGGATGGGCGGGGCTGATGCCCAGAAGGCTAGGTCATGACCGGACCTCAGGACCATGTTGCCCAAGGGGCACAAGAGGAAGAAGAAGGGGTAGCATATCCCGCAGACGCGGAGGACCTTAATGGTGCCCCAGCGGTGCTGGAGGGGCGGGAACACGAAAAGGAGCCAGGACGCCTGCGCGACGCCATTGACGGCCAGCATGAGTGACATCTGAATTGGGGTGAAGCCAAATCCGCCCAGATCGACCGGTGTGAACCAGAACACCGGTAATATGGCGGTGTACGCTAGAGCCAGAAGCATGATGTGGCCGTAGACGTATAGAACTATGGCGACACCTGGTGTCGTAACAATGTCCCGAATGCTTTTACTTTCTTTCTTCGGCTTGACAGCCCCATCCTCCGAGCTGGGCTGCTTCTGAAGCGTCTCATCGATGAAGAAGGCGCTCGTGAAGACGGCAACGAGGCCCAGGAGCCCAACTGCCAGGCTGGAAAGCACGTACGGATAGTCGTGAAGGAATTTAATATGCTCAAACAGCCCAGGATACTGGTGGGCAGGGTCCGCCAGTGCGCCACCAATGAGTGGCCCAATGAAGATGCCCAGGTTCCCGGAGAAGGCGAACCAGCTGAAGATCTTGGCCTGGGTGCGAGGAGTGCTATGCTCGGCCAACATGGTGCGCATGGTAACAATGGTGCCGCCAAAGACACCAGCGGCGCACCGAAACAGGATCATCTCCCAGATTGTCCTGGAGAAGCCAAACAGGGCTGTCGCTATCGTGACACCGACCAGGCTGAAGACGAGAATGGGCTTCCGGCCCAGCCTGTCCGAGGCCCGGCCCCAGAATAACATGAAGACGGCCTGGGTGAGGGAGAAGAGCGACTCTATGAGGCCGCTGTAGAAACCAACGTCGGCCGTCTCGAGGTTGCCATTCTCCTGGGCCATCTTGTTGATGTACGGGAAGATGGAGAAGAAGGCCATGGGCTCGACCAGGCGGGCAAAGCATATCCAGAAAATCTGCCATGTTGGGAAGGGTCGGCCATGGTCGTCGTCGTCGTCACCGTCATCTGAGTCGCCAACGGCGTTCTCTGGGAAGGTGCCCGCGCCAGAACCCTGCAGCGTCGTGGCTTGGGATACCGTTGTGTCTGCCGTTGGCGCAACATCGCCCGCTGCGAGGAGTGGTGTGGCCTCTGTGGCTATAGACTCGTGGACATGGCTTGTTGAGCCATTTGTATGCCCGTTCTGGGCCATGTCTCGAGACAATTTTTGCTAGTAATGCTTTGAGACTGGGTGATGTATAGGTGAAGATGGCCACATGTACCTAACCAAGGCATAGATAGAGATGAGATGGATGGGCTGGTGAGCTGGTCGCGAAGGCGTGAGACGGTCAATCCATTGTCACACACAGTTCCAGAACTGACAGCTCGCGGAAAGAGGCGGGTGAGAGGGGATTATGTTGAATTGTATTGGAGGAGCGATGAGAAATTTGATGCAAGTAAGTACATAAGCACTTGTCTTTCGCAGCATGGCAGGCAGGCCTTGGTGTGTGTCGATGATGGGGATATATACTTACCAAGTACTCAAGTACTCAAGTAGGGCCCGTGGTGAGTGCAGCTAGGCACCGAGCGGCTTTGCACTTCCTTCCTATTCCGGCCAAGCTTGCCGTCGCATTGGCTGCACATTTGTCGCTAGCCACCAGTTGACTCCACCTTGCAGGCCCATTTTACCCAGGTCAACTACGGTGTCCCATGGATTCAAAACACAGTTGATAATGATCTCAATGGGTTCTCCAAACGGCACAGTTGGCTCAACTAGACCTAGCCATGCGCCGTTCACACACAGACACAATAGCTACA
This sequence comes from Diaporthe helianthi, assembly GCA_001702395.2. Classification (NCBI taxonomy): domain Eukaryota; kingdom Fungi; phylum Ascomycota; class Sordariomycetes; order Diaporthales; family Diaporthaceae; genus Diaporthe; species Diaporthe helianthi. The sequence continues at coordinate 8,439 of MAVT02000335.1, read as the reverse complement.
CAATCTTGAGCTGATCGCCAGTTACTTACTTACTCGCTAGCTTAATACAACTGCTCATGAAGGGATCTTGACTCAAAGAGTCATCAGAATATTTATTTGAGACCCAGAGGCCGGAGCTCCACACCAACCGGCGACTTGCTCATCCACGCGGCCCCGTATCCACCCCCGAATCCGCTGTTCTCCAAGAGCACCCCCAGGCAGCCGTGTGAAGACGTTTTGCAGATTTACATACAGCTCGTCTAATCTCGTCTCGTACCCAAGAGCCGGTCGTTCAGTCAGCTGTCGCAAGCAGTCGCAAGTCAGGATGTCTTAGCCGGTAGTGTGTACCGCCAGAGCAGACTCGCAGTCTCCATAGTTGGCAGCCTAAGTCGTTCTGTCGACACCAGCCTGCTCTGCCTCTTCTGTGTCCTCTGGGGCTCTTCCTCATCCTGGAGCCTTCCTCTTTTCTTGCACCACTCTTGTGGGGATGGCTCATCCCTGTGCGACTCCTCCAGAGCTGTGTCCGCCGCCCGAGTCCAGTCCCTTCTGAAACGCCTTAGGTCATCTACCGTGCAGGACCATGACCCTGGATACCTCTTTGTACTTATTTTGTCCGTCTTTTCTGCATCAATGTCTTCACCGAGGCCTGGCGGATGGTATCTGAGCTCGTTGACGTGCGGCCACGTGGGTTTCTCCTGTGTCCATGGCATGGTGCACGAGGTCAGTTCGGAGCCTTCGGTTCCGGTCTTCTGCTCACTGTTTGGCATATCACGTAGAGCTTTCTCCGCTTTGCTGAATATGTCCCTTGCTCGTGGCGGTTTCATCCCCGCCAGATAGAACGTCGCATTCTGGCTCAAGTGTCCATCCCAGGCAGCATCCGCCCGGGGGAGCTCCTTTACTTCGTACTGCGCTTCCTGGTAGAGCACAAAAATCACCCTTTCCAGCTTAGGGAACACAGACAGCCGTTGTAGGAACTTTGTCATACTCTTCTTGGCCTGTGATTTTGGTATATCCCGACCCAACGATGGGTGCCAAATGCCACCGAGACTTGTGCTGTAGGATGTTCCGAAAGCAATATTGCATATTCCAGTGCGGATCTGGGTGATCTTGCTCATGAAGAGCAGCACACGGTAGAGCTCCCTCTCAAGAAGGCAGGATTCGAGGAGAAGAATGTCGCGAGATAGGTCGACGTATTTTGTCGCTGAACTGAGAGTCAGGGGCCTGTAATGAAATAAAATGATGGAACGAGATTCCCGACACACGGCTGATGCGGCAGGCGGTCGCTCAGTGCTCTCATTTGCGAAACGCAGACCCTCACCCGCTTGAGTCTTCTGATTTGTCGATGCAGGGTATATGTCGTGCACTCGCGGCTCCGGAAGGGTGAGCTCCCACACAGAGTTGCGAACCTCTGGAGGTAATTGGGTGAATTTGTGAAATCCCGTAGTCATGTCTCCTGGTTGTAATACGTCAACTGGTAGTAGACTGGGTCTTGCAGCGAGCAGGAGGACAGTATGCGGCAATGGCGCGAGATGGATATAGGCAGGTCACCTCGTTTCGAGATTCGGTATTTCCACTTGGCCTGTCGAGATGACAGTGTACACGTTATGATGACCAACAGGTTCCCAGCTCGTTGGGCGTCCAAGACCGGGTAGCAGGCCGAATATATCTCCTAGTCCAAGCCGGTTCCTATTCCGTCAGCTCTAGCCGTAGATCAGTGGAAGTACTCCTAAGCAGTTTCAATTGCTCGAACGACGTCCGTGGTCGAGTCAACGGCAGATACATCAAGAGAGGGGAAGCGGCCATGTCGCGAGTCTGTGTGAGAGGCGGGGCATGAGTCGCAATTATTATCAGTGTAGAGTCTTTCTTGACTGCATTATGATCGACTACAGTCGGTGAGGGCCAGGGTATAGTACAAGAAAGCAAGAGATATGAAATATTGGCTGTAGCCCTGCGCTTCGATATTGGTATATTATGGGTCCGACCGTTGTCACTTGACATGGACCACAGCCCACCACACAGGCAGTCCGCACAGCCGGGCTTGCATGAATATCGGCAATGTAGCAGAAACAAGTTAGCAGATCTGCCACCAAAGTACCGTACCCTCTGCCCCTGCCAGTCGCCCATGAATACTGTTATGATACTGGAGAGAAACCCTCCCGCTTACCTTTGGGGGTGTCTGCCACGCCGCAGTCGCCCGCTTGTGTGTGTGTGTGTGTGCAGTGGAGCATGGGGGGTCGCATGCTTGGTCCAAGGGCAAGCCTGCTTCTTGTCAGGCATGGACAGGGGTCCGAGTACACCATCGACTACCACAGTAGATGATGTGGATTTGCACGCAGTGATCATTCGCGCTTGCGCCCAGGCAAACTGTAAGGTAACGCCGTGTATTGTGCAGCAGTGCGGGTCCTCGACGCGATAGGATCGGGGAATCATCACAGCAGTCGAATCCGCTGTCCGAGATCTTCGTGCAATTTGGATTTTCAATAACAGAAGTGCTGGTTGCATGGCGCTTGTAGATACCCATTGGGCACGAAAGCTTTGATCGACGGGCTCGTGGAGGGGATTTGGCAGAGTGGAAACGGGGTTGACAGCATGCTTGAGCATACAAGACTCAGCTCTTTGTCAACCGCAAAACATGGTATTGTGCCGGATTGTGCAGGATGCTCTCCCTTGCGTCGACGGCCAGAGGGACATTGGGGTAGCGTTGACCGGTAGGTGGCATTAGTGTAAAGGTCTTAAGCAAATGGGGTTGGATTTTGTTGTGTTTTTCTCTAAGTTTGTACCTAAAGGCCGAAAGGCCGAGAACTACTTATGGGTACTCCGAGGAGGCCCGTGCATGGTTCCTTCCTGACAATTGGCGAGAACGGGATATTTGGATTGCAGGGTTCTCTAAGTCGCTAGTACTGCAACGCTGGCTCATGGTTGTCGATAGTAGCACAGAGCTTCGAGAGCGTCAACCAGCTGTCATCACAATAGACTCTCGTAGTCCGGGGGCTTGGCGCCGATCCGAACGGCCATATTTTACTAAACACTGCCAACGGCGGGCATGAGATGGAATTCGAGGACAGTACTCCGTAGGTAGAGGCCGGGCGGTAGCGAAGCCAGAAAAGGCGTTGCGTTGAGATGCCAGCGCAGTCGGTAGCAGCAATGGTTGAATGGACGACGAGCTACGGGCCATGATGTGCTTGAGCAAGTTGATTGCCGCGGAAATGACTATTGCGGTGGGATTGTCAGTCGATGAGGCCTCTCTGCCTAGGACTAAGCCTAGGACTAGGCCATATCCGTCAACCGCCCTCTCGAAGTAGCGGTAGGACATGCAAGCCACCCTCAATTTGACCGGGTCCGTAGTGCTGGACTATTGGCGAGAACTCGGAAGGCCTCCGAGGCCTCATACACTACATTAAACATCAGGCGTGGGATGCCTGCGTTATCCGGTGAAGAGACCTGGGAGTGCAATATCGGCAGTCCTGCGCCGCGGGGGAAGGGGAGATGACGAGAGAGTCCAAGCGTTCGTTATCGACAGGGATTAAAATTGAAAAATTGGCCATTCCTCACCACGCTGCAGCTCGACGATCATGCAGAGTCAGCGAACAGTCTGACCTCCCGAGGTCTGGTTGTACAGAGTCAGTCAGTTAGTTGTTCGTGGTGTCTTCTAAATCTTACGCAGTGACACGTCCCTGGCCAGGCTGGCCCCCAGCCGAGTCTAAGCAGCAACCAGACCTCAAGCGCTGGCAAGCACGGACAAAAACCTTCAACGATTCGGTCGCTAGTCCAAACCAGGCTGGACTTTTCGATTGGGTAAAATGGCCCCACTCTCCCGGTCGCGACACCATAAAACTTCGTTCTGAGCGCGCAAAGCTACGCTTCTCCCTTCCTCCTCTTGTTCTTTGTGCGGCTGGCCAACTTTCAAGTTTCCCCTTGTTGCTCGGATCCTCAATTCTCTATGGATATTTATCGTGCGTCAAGTTGTGCCCTAGATCAACCTAATTGCATCCGTCATTCCAACCGATTTGCCCACTCCAGAAGTTTGCGCCCTCGGGCGGTAGATCTGGGTGGTGGTTGGACGTCGGACATATCCTGTCGTTTCTGCTTATTGCACTTGCTTTATCAACCTACCTCATAAGAAGATCGGCAGGACTCCACCGGCTTGACCATGAACTAGTTCTTTGGATACGAGATTATACTTTTTGAAGCCAGGGTGAAGGATGGGGAAATGGACAGTTTCTCATGAGCTCGGGGCATGTCGCATTGCCAGGCAAAGATTTTATCGCTCTTATCTCGAGCAGCCTGCCTTTATCGCATGTCACCTGTAGTTGATCATGGTTGCGTGCTTGGGCAGGTTCGTCTAGCAGGTTTCCTGAACCATCTGTGTTCGGTCTATTGCCTGGTGGTACTCCATGTCATCTTGACATCTTTGCCGGTTTGATGTCCCCAGGCGCACGTGTTAAACGATGCGCACCATGTCCAAAGATGCCAACAACAACACGAATGTAGAACGCGTTCATCACTTTCAGACTTCTCCCACGCTACCATCATAGGTCATCAATCGCGGCTGAAGTTGAAAGGGCCCTGGTTCATCATCTGTCACGCGTGTAATACTCTTTGTAAGGGACTACGCGTATAGACGCCACGGCCGCTTCGCCATATGCAACGTCGGGGAGGCGCTCCAGAGATGCTGCCTGCCTATTTCATGCACCATCCTCTCCAACCTTCTCTAGCTTGCCCATGTCCCGTTTCTCGCCCGTCTCCCCAATCAGCCTGATGCGGTCGATGCGCGTCTTCTCGCCGTCCCCGTCTCCGGATTCGACAAACAGCACCAAGCTGTTGATATTCTGGAATTTGACAAAGCGCAGTGGGATGTTGGCCGTGCCCTCGGCATTCCAGTCCTTCTCGCCGAGCTCGATCAGCTGGGTAGGAGTCTCACCCTCGGCATCGTCAAACCCAAGGTTGTGTGGCCTGTTGGTAAAGAGCTTGATGACTCTGGGTCGGTCGATATCCTCGTCTTCATCGGCAGCGGAGGTGATCTGGGAAGTGACGAGATTAGGCTTGGCGCAAACAAGAATTGGACGTCTTTGAACCTCTTGGAACCTTACCTGGAGAGTGTGCAGCTTCAGCATGGACATGAACGGCATGAAGAGCAGCAGTTGCTCGTCGGTATCGCTGACAACCCAGTCCTTCTCCGTCTTCTTGCCGCCGCTCAGACTGCCTGGTTTCGAGGAGTCGAGGAGCGTGCGCACGCTGCCGAAGTCCTCGTCAAAGTTCAGCAGCTCCGCCCTCTGGACCTCGACCTGATCCGTGACGTCGAAGTAGCCTCTGGGGAGCTCTGCGCCGCGCCAGCCGAGGGCTGAGCTTCCGCCGGCACTGCTGCTGCCAGCCGAACCGCTACCGCTGGCGACGTTCTGGATCTCAGAGGTGAGCTTCTCGATGATGGACTGCAGCTTTGTTGGTTCTGCGCCCTTGACTTCGTCGATCTTGTTGCCATCGCGGAACATGATGAATGTGGGGATGCTCGAGACTCGGTAGGCGGCGGCGATATCCTTCTGTCTCTCTGTGTTCACCTTGACAAAGGTGACGACACCGGGCTTCGATATCCGAGCGGCTAGTTGTTCGTAGAGGGGGGCGATGGCTTTGCATGGTCCGCACCAGTCCGCATAGACTGTTGAATTTGCCTATCAGCTTCTATGCCTCCTTTCGAAAGGTTCCTGGTCCGAAGCGGGGGCACTCCAAACGACGGGGCTCTGGTGGCAGTTGCGCGGATGCGGTCGGGGCGAACCTACAGTCTGCGATGACAATCTTGGAGCTTTTGAGCAGGCCTCTGAAGTGCTCAGAGGACTCGATATTTACTGAGGATGACATCTTGCCTGTAGTGCCTAGGTAGGGTGTTGGGCTGGGTGTGTAGTAGCTGGCGCAAGGAAGGCAAAGAAAGAAGGCTGGCGATGTTGATGGAAGTACGGAGTACTCGTGGGCCAGCCAGTGCCTGCCCCGCGGCCATGGGTGAGGTGAGCTCACCAGAGCTACCCATTTCGGCTAGCGTTTAGCTTATCGATTTGACTCTGAGGTAAAATGCTGGGTTTGGATTTCCAGTTCGAGACTTCCTGTCGTGTCTATTGTGCTATGTCTAATCACGTAGCACGATAGTGAGTGCGGATTCGACGTGAATCATAAACACATGTAAATGTGAGCTGTCAGTAACATTGAACTTGGGCCTGTCTGGATGCGTGTTGGCACTAAGTCTGAGGGACCAGAAGCCTAGGAAATATTCAATTTATCTCTGTGACAGCCAGTACCAATTTGGACCGGTAAATCAGCAATTCAGGTATCCTGTTGCTTGTAGTAGCAGGCATGATTGTTATCAGGCAATGTATGTATTGTCCACACACCTGCCACCTAAGCTATATATTGAAGATATTTCTACGACCTACTGCATACTTATATCTCCCTCGGCCTTGCAGTCTTGAAGTCGTCTGCGCTACATGTCTCCCGTATCCCGCTACATGGTGCCAAGTGGGCGATTGCGTATGAAACAGCTCGATGGTCGCCAGGGCAAGTCAAATGTCAAAACGATGCAGGAAATGCAACGGTTGAGCCCCTTCGTCGGTGCGTCAAGCGGGAAGGTGATCCTGCTTCCATGGAACTCGCTCCCCAGGTTTCACGTTCGGTCTGCCTGAGCCATGGCGGTGACAGAGGTCTTGAAGCATCGAGCCAAAACCCCACTTCGTAAGCCTTGCAAAATCATATAACAGGCATCCGTCGCTGCCTGCTATCGGCCATCTTGGCTCGCGGGGTGCTGAATCGTAGTGCCTGGTTCCGATATGTGTTTTGTGCCTCTGAAAAGTCTCAGAAGGATCGTTGCAGGTATGTCTTCTGTGTTTAAAACTGCGGGCTGGCTTCCATAGCCGTTATTGCGATAACATGTCCCATGCGCCATCCATAACGCCGTGCTTCCAATATCCCATAGGTATGCCATCCAGGATCCTTCACACCTCAAACACCCACGGCATGACTAAACACTCTGGCAGCGAGTTGGCTCAGCAGCCTCGCCCTATCACCTTGTGGGAGCTCCTGTAGATGCGGAGAGTCAGTAAGGTGCCAGCATCCGGGTTCACACGAACGATACAGCGAAGTATGGGGCACTGAGAACGTCTCACTCACCTGGAAGACGGCGTACACACTCTTGCCTTGTGTGTCGCGGATGGCACCCAGCCTATTTCCAGCTACGGCGCCCGCCAGGAGACCCGGCACGTTGGCGACGATGAAACCGAGGGCGCCCCCACTCGCACCTCCCAACAAGCCCCAGAACCGGTTGTTAGCGGTTCCATTCGGCTCGGCCATGCCCTGCTCGCGCAGCATCTCCTCAAAGGCATCGCCAAACTGCGCGTTCTCGGCCTCCTGTTGCGCGCGGCCCGCCTGCTGCTGCTGCTGCTGCTGGTTTCCGGCCTGCTGGGTAAAGAAGTTCCATGCCCAGCTGTAGGCAGACTGGGCGGCGCCGGCGCCGGCACCGGTGTCGCTGGCATTGCCAGGCTCGGCGAAGGGATCAGCGCCGGCCGAGGTTGAGGCGCCGCCGCCAAAGAACTTGCGCTGGCTGTCGTATTCCCTGCGCCTTGCTGGGTCGGAGAGAGTGTAGTAGGCGTCGTTCACGAGCTGGAACTTGCGGGTGCGTGTGGGCCGCTCGGGGGAGTCGGCTGGGACGCGGTCCGGATGGGTCTTTAAGGCGGCCCGTTTGTAGGCATCTCTGATCTGCTGGGTATTTGCGGACTCATTTACCTCGAGGATGGCATCTATGGGGCGTGTTAGCAGGCTGGTCGATCTTGTCGGTGGTCCATACCTGGACAGATCGCATGTCAAACCCCCGAGTGGGCGCACTTACAGTAGTTTGGCGGTGATCCGGAGGCCATAATGCACAGCAAGGAGTTCTGATCTTAGGAAGACGGTGTCTGGTGAAATAGGAGTGGGAAAAGTCGAAGACGTAGGGATACTTATCGTGTCGAACATGGAATGGCACGTCGAGGTGGTCGACTGTTCGACGTATGGCCAGCTGCATGTCGGACCTACCACAGTACAGTCACTAGACAGGCAGGGGTCGACGTCATCTGTGGCGCACGAAACGTGGCTTCCGCCCTTGAGAACAGTCCCAGGCATGATGTCGCGCTATGTGTATGGCGGCCTCCATGGCACCGAGTAGTCTATAGTATGCACTGCGGAGTACGTCTCGCAGTGGCATGTATCTCGGGCATAGATGAATCCTCCGGTTAGCTTGTAATGCTGATCAATTTATGTCCGGCGTCATCGCAAATCACATTATACTGAACCTTATTGTACTCCATTCGCGTTGTTGGTTTGGAACGGTTCCTGTCTGTTGGTAAATAGCACAATATCTTGAGCTTGTCGGGGATTCGTCAAGACCAAGGCTACAGTGGGTCTGCAAAATAAACGCAACTCGGGAAAATGTACATACAAAACCCC
>MAVT02000334.1:0-36213 GCA_001702395.2 Diaporthe helianthi | reverse complement strand
AATTAATATAGTACTATAATTTAGGTTTTTATAGTTGTAGTCTAGAAAAGTGCGCAACTCGATGGGGTGCGCAACTTAGTAGTGTTTAACGTTATAAATAATTTACTAAGTAATATCCTACCTAATATCTTTATATATAGGGTTAAGCTAGCTAGTAACTTACTTATAATTAAATAGTATAAAGGTCTTGTTAAGTAGGTAAAAAGTAGAGTATATAATACTATCTTTATATATATAAAATAGGTAACTACTAGTAAAGTAAGCCTTAGTAAAGGCCTTTTATAGCTTATCTTAAGGGTAAAGAGGTTTTACCTTTAGCTTAAAGAATATTATAGGTAGCTAAGCCTACTTATAAGTACTATATGTAGTTATAAATAGTAAGTAGTATTTATTAAGGTAGTTTTACTTATAAGTAATATTAGAGTAGAAGTTCTTTTTATACTAGTTATAGGTTATTTTATACTTACTATTAACGCCTAATTTAGTAAAGTAGTTAGAAAGAATAATATAGATATTAAAGGCTTTAAAGAGCGTTATTATAGTAACTATTTAAGGGTATTTTAAGGGTCTAGTAATAGCTAATAAAGAGAACTTTTAATATAGTAATAAGTAGTAGATAGTAGATTAAGTATAGCTAAGGTAGAAAAAACCTAGGTTTAGTAGTAGAACTATTAACTACCTACCTTTTTAGGGTGTACAGACCGCAATATAGCCCGTGCACTGGAATTTCAGATTCTATTACCTAGGTAGTTAAAACGCTGAATTCTAATCACTAGGGTAGGTGGGCCCGAAATTTCGCCATCACTGCTGCAGACCCATGTGGAGTTGATGGGCCGCCCACAGCAGCTACCCCACTGCGGATCGACAGGGACCGTAGGGCGCACCAGTGCCATGGACCCCAACCCAATCTCAATGCCGTCGCCAAACGCAAGTGCCTCGTGGCCTCAACCCGCAGCAGCCACACTTACATGCCGGGCGGGAGCTTGGCTTCTCGAACACCTCGCCCGTCCATCGCCCGTCTTCTTTGTCTCACCTTCTCACTTCGAAGGCAAACTGCAGCTGTGTGCACTACCACTCGTCTGATGGCCGTCACCCGCCAGATGCACCCCTTTTCCAGCCGCAATTGACTGCGGCTCTGTCTGACCCCTTCCGAGCAGTCGTTCTTTGTGTGCGTGTGTGTGTGTGTGTTGGTTGTTAGTGGGCTCCCAGCTGTCACAGGTCAAAATCATGGCAGACTTGGACTTGTCTCTACCAGCGCGCCTGCTTGCTGCGGTAGAGCAGCTTGTCTGGTCTACTTACATGGTTGCAAGGGAGTTTCCGTATACCATCCTCCCTCTAATACTCATTGCCTTCGTCAGTTCGGCTGTGCTGGCTGTAAGTCTGGTCCCTCCATCTATCCCCAAGCCCCCTGCTAGCTGCGACACCCCGAAAGAGACACGAGGCAGCACACAGGATGCTGGCCATGTCCACCTTGCTAATACTACCTCCACCAGTTCTTTATCGGCCTCCACATCATCGCACCAAAGCCACGCGCCCCATTACCCTCCGAAAAGACATACATCACCACCACCCCCGATGGCCTCACAACCAAGCCTCTACCATGCTGGTTCGACAGATGGGACGCCGAGCGAAAGCTGAGCGAGTCTGCCGCGCCTAGCAAGAACGCCTTCGATGTCCCAGACACCGGCGAGATCGAGCCCGCCGAGGTCGAGGTGTCGGTCGTCATCCCAGCCTACAACGAAGAGAAGCGCATTCTGCCAGCCCTCGAGGAGGCAGTCGAGTACCTGGACCGCAAGTTTGGCCGCCCCACCAGCGACGAAAGGAAGAAGCGCATCGGCAGCCCCCCGACGACCCCGCACCACAGGCAATTCTTCAGGCGGGCCATCAGGGCGGACGCCACCAAGGACGGAGAGGCCAACGACGCCACCGCCGTCCCCGCCATCCCCGCCATCCCCGCCGCAGGCTACGAGATCCTCATCGTCAACGACGGCAGCCGCGACAGGACCGTCGACGTCGCGCTAGAATTCAGCCGCCGCCACGGGCTCCACGACATCCTGCGCGTGGTCAAACTGGAGAAGAACCGCGGCAAGGGCGGCGCCGTGACGCACGGGTTCCGGCACGTGCGGGGCCAGTACGTGGTGTTTGCCGACGCGGACGGCGCCTCCAAGTTCAGCGACCTGGGCCGGCTGGTCGAGGGGTGCGAGGACGTGGTCGACGCGAGCAACCGCGGGGTGGCGATCGGGTCGCGCGGCCACCTGGTCGGCAGCGAGGCCGTGGTGCAGCGGTCGGCGCTGCGCAACTTCCTCATGAAGTCGTTCCACTTTGTCCTCATGATCCTCACCCCGCCCGCGACGTCCCGCATCCGCGACACCCAGTGCGGCTTCAAGCTCTTCTCCCGTGCCGCCCTGCCGCACATCGTCCCCTACATGCACATGGAGGGCTGGATCTTTGACATCGAGATGCTCATGCTCGCAGAGTCCGCGCCGCCTACCTCGGTCTTTGCCAGCGACGGCTCTGTTATTGGTCTTGCGCCTGGCATCCGCGTCGCTGAGGTCCCTATTGACTGGCATGAAGTTGAGGGGACCAAGATGAATATTATCAAGGATAGTATCGGTATGGCTCTGGGCATGGTCATCCTGCGCGGAAGCTGGATGTTTGGCGTCTACCGGCGGCGCATCACATAATCTTTTTATTGTTTCCCGTTTCCAATCTGATTTTATCTGGACCTTGGCATCCTATCATGATAGCTCTCACCTGTTGTTGTATGTACACCTACAATTACCTGCATTCTGGACATGGCGTTGGGTGGAACAGTGAAAAGCGGTGGACTTTGTTTGGCACGTACGTCTACATTGTGCAGTAAGATTCGATCAAGCAAGGGGGCGAAGAAAAGTGTAGAGATGAGCTTGCAGGCACATGATGCTAGATATCAATGGCAAATTTACTGTGCAACTTGTTCTTAAACTTGGACACAGCTTAGCACGAGCCGATGTGACATCTGTAGGAATGGCTGCCTGGGGCCGGGACAGTGACAACGTCTCGAACCAAACTCAGAGAGAGCCTCTCAAACAACAGAGAGCTCCGCCAAGAGGAACGAACATCTCCACTTACTGACACGTGTTCACAAATTCATTAAAATTATTTAGATTGGTGATATCTGTGTGTCTCTTGGTTTCCGAAGGAAAATAATTGCCCCTCAGAAACAAGGACTGAATTAAATACGTACTACGAAACCGCCCGACATTACTTCGTGAAGTGAGTCAGGCAAACCAAACGCTACGCAGTTTTGCTCTCCTTGTTTTAAATGCCTACCATATTTTCTCGTAAATGTCTTTCCCATCTCCCTCATCTAGCGTGTCCGCTCTCAGTGCCTCATCACAGCGACACACTTGACTTCCCCTGCCGCAAGAAAGCCCAGCAGCCCTCTTGTCCCTACTCCCTCCCCAACTAGAGCGCCTCCCGGTACATGATAGGCAAAAAGACCACGCACGCCTTCCAGAGGATGAGCACGGCGTCGAGCATGGCAACAGGGAACTTGAGGAAGCCGAGCGGGCCGCTGCCCATGACATCGCGGGCGTTGAGCCAGATGGCGAGGAAGGCGACGGTGAAGAAGTGGCTGATGAGGACCCAGGGCCTGTGGATGAGCCCGCCGAGCAGGGCGGTGGGCTCCTCGGTGACCCCCCGCTGGAAGTAGGCAAAGCAGCCGGTGCGCAGGGCGCGCAGCTGCGGGCTGTCGGCGGCGAACAGGCTGTACAGGGCCATGGCGAGGACGTTGATGATGGAGGAGAGGTTCTTGCGGCGCCAGTGGAACTGCTTCATGGCGCCGCGGACCGCCTCGGCGTCGCCCAGGTCGCGCACGGGCCCGAGCAGCTCCGACATGAGCACCACGTCGTTGAAGGCGACCGTCATGCCGCCGCCCGTCAGCGGGTGGCGCATGTTCATGGCGTCGCCCAGCACCAGCACGCCCGGGTGGGAGGCCTGCTGCGACGGCGGCAGCCAGCTGTTGGGCATGCTCCTGGGGATCTTGCCGTCGGCCAGGGCGGCCTCGAAGCACGGGTGCAGCTCCTTGGGGAGCGTGGGCAGCACGACGTTCTTGATGTAGCCGCGCACGCCGCCGCGCTCGGGCGACGCGGCCGGCAGGTCCAGGGGCACGTCGATCAGCACGCGCGTCTCGCGGCTGCCGATGGCGTACAAGAGCACGGGGAAGGTCTTGCCGATGACGACGTGGCCGTAGCCCGAGGGCGAGAAGGGGCAGTCGATGAGCTCCAGGGCGTAGAACTTGGACTTGACCTCGGGCGTCTTGCCGATGTACTGCTTGCGGAACTTGGAGGCGTAGCCGTCGGCGATGATGGTCAGCTTGCCAAAGTAGCAGTCGGGCTTCTTGTCGCCCGTCGCCGCGTCGGTCGTCCTGCTCTCGACACCGAGCACCTCGGGGCCGTGCTCGCCGACGATGGTGTTTGTGACGTCCGTCTCGAACACCGAGATGTTGGGATGTGCGAGGCAGCTCTTGCGCAGCTGCATTATAAACCTTCCGTGGTGGAAGCCCCTCCCCTCTTGCCTCTTGTAATCCTCCGCGGCCTTCTTCTTCTCCGTCAACACGACCTCCCCCTTCTCATCTGTCGCAGGGTACGGGAACACGACCTCGTCGCCGTGGAAGAGAATGTGGTATCCGTAACAAGGAACCGCGTCGATGCCCTCGAGGCAGTGTCCGAGCCCCAGCTTGCGCAGCGCCGCACACCCGCCTGGCTGCAGCAGCTCGCCGACTATCCTGTCCGGCTCGTGCATCCATCTCTCGAGAAGGATGACGCTGCGGCCCTGGTTGGCGAGGGCGTAAGCGGCGGCGCAGCCAAAGATGCCGGCACCGACGACGACGACATCGGCCTCGTGGAATCGTTGGCGGCGCTCCCTTTGGAGAGAGGCTGCTTCGGCTTCAATAGTTGTCGCCATGTGTGCTGTTTGTTTGGTAGATGTGTTGAACAGGAATTGATGATAGTGGATCTGCTCGGGTACTTTGGTGATAGAACCTCGGTGCCGAGCAGGTCAGCAAGTCGGTGGCACGGTGCAGCGATCGGGCCCGTAAAGGGGGTAGGCAGTCGGAATTCCCAAGGTTGTCCTTGCTGCAGGTCCCGAGTTTGAGTGGCGATGCGGCTGGTCAATGACGCCAGTCAATTGCTACTGTACTGTGCTGTGCTGCTGTGCTGTGCTGTGCTGCGCAGCACCTTGATAGATAAAATACGCGAGGGCGCCGTGACTCGGAGACAGGGTCGTGCGGCGGGTGAAAAGTATAAAATTGGCCTACCTGCCTGCTCCGTTCTCGCCCGTGGCCGTTGGAAATGTGGTGATAATCACAGGCAAATTGGGTGCAGGCGACCGACCGAGATCCACCGCCCACTACAACATTTGTAGTGAACTCCGTCAATGAAAGAAAAGAGCGGCCCTCGAAGAAGAATAGTTGCCCCCCTGCAGTACAGCGACCAACTGCGTTCGATTGGCCCAAAAAGTCATGCCATGCGGCCATCGCCGCCTGTGATTGGCCAATGACAGCGGGTGGCACTTGACCGCCAAATTTCACATGCCCCGAAGCGTCGTCCGTTTCTTGGTTGGAAACGTCAACGTGTGTGGCCTCATGGCAGTGTTAGCCTGGCTGCTGGACGAGGAGGAAACAGCCTGATGAAATAAAAATTGGTCTCATTGGGCAAAGGGATCAGGAAAACCATACGATGTTAGGCTGACAGCATCTGACCAAATATGCACATTTTGGATTGTTGGGTTTGTTCTATTCCTTTTTTTCTTCTTTCAATTCTTCAATTCTGTCGCGTAAAATCCTCTCCATCTCGAGGCTCTGTCTCATCCCGTCACATTCACCGCCTTTAGATAGCCATTTGCCTTGGCCATCACTATGTGTCTTTGGCGGATGTTTGGGTGTTGGAATTGGCGTGCTTGCGCACTTTGTATTTTATATGTATGTATGCAGTTATGAGACATCGGGTGATCGAGGTGCGCTTCGAATGTGTATTCACTCCCTCAAAACGACGTATTGATATGGTACTTGCTTTCCGACATCAGTCTTTCCATTTCGTCGGCCTGTTCGGCCTGCTCGAACTCGAACTGCTCGGAGGCCAGGGCCCTGTGATTCATCTCGGCGTGCTTCGCAGCGAGCTGCAGCCTCTCGGCCTCCTCCTCTCGACGTTGCTGTTCGTCGAATTCCCGCAGGAGCTCAGCCCGCTGTCTGACAAACTCCGGGTCCTCTTCCCTGGCGCTGCCTCCTCCTGGGCCTTGGCCCGTCAGAGCCCGCCTCTCGGCTTCTAGCGCTGCTTCTCTCATGATCTCCATCGTGTCTTTTTCTAGGTCCTTGCGCTCTTTGGCAAGCACCTCTCGCACGCGTAAAACCATATCCAGGGCCGTGTCGAGCACCCGACCCGCCTGCTTAACATCATTCGTCTGGATGGACTTGGCTACCAAGCCGCGTGAGTCCTTCAGGGCTTTGAGCACGATCTTTTTGTGGAAGTAGGGTTCCTGCCAAGCTCCTGCGATGGCCCACTTCATGCCCTTTAGATCGGTCGTGTGCGTGAACGCTTGTAGGAAGAGCGAGAAGGTCGGGCCGTCCCATGGATACGACACGCCTTTGCGCTCCAGACCTGACATGGCAAGCGATATTGCGCCCCGGAAGTGACGCACTCCCATGCAGGCATGCGCGGCGCGCGTGAAAGCTGCTGGCGGGAGGCTGAGCCCGCTCGACTCAAAACGGCCGATCAGGCCCTCGACTTGGCGCAAGAAGTTGTCCTTGTTGTCTGCTTCGACGTCCCTCGAGATTTGGCGCAGCAGACCGAAAAACACCGGAGCAATCGACAAGCTGACGTCTGTACCTCTTGCTTTCGCCGCGCTGATGACCTCGAAGGCCGTCTGTAGGTTGCCTCGGTCAATCTTGAGCTGAGCTTTGACTGCCAGCCGCACGTGACCACCGTCGAGCGCGAGGCCTCTGGCAAGCCCTGATTTGTAGATCTTACAGGCCTTCCTATAACGACGCAGAGTCAAGGCTTCCCGCATCTCCACCCGAACATCATCTGCCGTTATGATCTTCGACACAGAAGAAACACCTCGGCTTTTGATGCCGAGCATGGTGACGTTCCTGTGAAATGCTGATCTACTGTGGTTTACCTTCATTGCTGCATAAAGCATAGTCTTCACAGTCCAGCTGTCGACAAAGTTTCGGCTGAGTAGCTTCAGCTTGCGAAAGACAATCCTCAGCTCCTCGAAGCTGAAATCCCACCTGCGCTTGCAGTTGACGAGGATTGCGTTGCTGAAGGCAGCATCGACCTCAAACCCGGCGTGGCTGCAGTAGTCAAGCCAGTTGACAAAGAGTTCAACATTGCGAATCGCGCCATACTGGTTGGCGACCACATTAACCATATACCGGCAGACTGGCACCTTCAGATCGGCTATGTAGGCTTTCATGAACCCCTCGATCTCGCTGGGTGTGTGTGTCTTGATGAACTCCTTCAGAACAGGAACAAAGACGTCGTCGATGCGATCTTTGATTTCCATATTTTTGAAGTCTGCCCACACCCCGTTCCAGTCGCCGACCTTGGCTTTTGCCAATGCGAGGAGGCCCAAAATGCGAGCATCCTTGCATATTGATGGTTCGATCTGTTGTAATCTTGCCAGAAGCTCGTCCACAGTCTGCCATTCTCCTGCCTCCACTGCGATTTGAAGCATGACGCGGTACACGCCGTCCGGGAAACGGACCAATCTGAATCCCACCCTGCCGCTGTGGATATTCTCAAATTCGTCAAACAGCGCTCTTGTTGCTACAAAGTCGTGGCCTCGCTGCCAATGGCAATATAGGAGTTTGGTGGCCCATGTTGTCCGTACGTGGCAATCTTGTGGGCACTGATCCAATAATTGTATCAAGATCTTGGCCGGTTTCTGCTTCTGAGCAGCTTCCATGGCGTCTGTCACAAGATCGCCAATGCCATACCACGACTCGCTGGAACATTGAGGCAGCTTGTGGCGCATTAAACTGAAAGTGTTGACGACGTGGTTGAAATTTCTTTTGTTGAAAAGGCCCGCCATAAATCGCCGTGTCACCGCACCATCCGAGTCACCGCCGTAAAACTGGATGCGCCAGAAAACATCTGCAGCCTGGTCGGTCATGTCGAGATCGAAAGCCTGGTGCATCAATCTCTCGGCACCCTCCTGCCAGTGGCTCGAGCGGGGCCTGGTTAAAGCCTTGTCTCTGAAGCGTGGCATGAACAAGGACAAAGCTCGCAGGAGCTTCTGCTTTGCGGCCCCGCGAACCTCGTCCTCGACGCCGGAGGTCCCCATTTCGTTTAACATGGACTCTGTAGCAGCCACGGCCGATTCAATCACAGGCTGCGGGTTGAAGGCATAGTACTGATCCCCGGAAATCGGCCCAAGCCCAAGGGCACACAAGAGGATATCCTCGGATTGACCTCGCATGCCCTGTTCTTGGCATTTCTGGCAGAGGGGCCCGGCTGCATCGACGAGCATCGCCTTGTCGAGGTCCGTGAGGCCGATCCTCTGGACGGTCTTCTGTAGTATCTCCACGGCATCATAGAGACTCTGATGATCGCCTAGGATGACTGCTTCCCTCATGCGCCTGACATTTTCATCAACACCGAGGTTGAAGACGTCGGTGGCTCCACTTGCGACTTTCAGATGAACAGGAGGCTGCGACAGTGTAGCTGTCGGATTCCTAGCATAAATCGACTGGCCTGGCTTTGGCCTGAAGTAGCGACGAGGCCGACCAGGCAGGCCCCCCGGTAGCTGGCTCTGGTCGCTCCAGCTGCTTGTTGGGGCCGGATTGTCCCAGCCGTCGTCCGCAACGTCCTCGTGCCGAGATGCCCGGCTCTTGTGAACTCGCCGGCGCGGTTCTCTGTGCGCAGCAGAAGAGATTTCATGCTCCAGATGCTCCAGGGCCGAGAGCTCGTCAAGATCTCGACGGAGTGCAGACCTTGTCGCATGGTACTGCTTGACCAAGCAGAGTTTTTCTGCATTTTCTATTACAATACGGGCTTGATTGATGCGGCGGCGGCGGTCCTCGGTGATGAGAAGGAGGGTGCACGACGTCCCGACTACCAGGCCGTGCAGAGCTGTCAAGGCTGCCTTCTTTGGCACACGGAGAAGCAAGGAGGACATGGCCTATCGATCGACATTTCGTCTCGGTTGTCGACTGGACAGCGGTGCGGTCGGGGAAGCAATTAGCATGCCAACAGCAGCGCTCGGAGGATTCGATCGTGGAGGAGGACTAGGAGGAGGACTAGGAGGAGGAGGGCAGGGCCAAGCAGCCTCGAATCGTATTTGTCTGCGAATGTTGGTCGGGTTTGATCTGAATGTGTTGAAAGAAATGGACTGGACGCGAGGGACAAGACCCACCCACCGAGGTCGTCGTTGACGGCTAGATTTCAATAATTTTTGCCGGCCGCAGGGGAACGTGCCCTTGAAGCTTGGCGCAGATCTAGCTGGCATGACGGCGGTGCTCTGTGCCGTGGTCAGGAACCTTGTTGCAAACCCAACCCAGAGAGTCTTGCCCCAGACTGACAGATCTGGCTCTTACTGTAAAACAGACAAAATAGGTCGTCTTCAACCCTCCCTCATTTCCTCCTGATGACAGGGCTCTTTGCCTGCTCGTAAAGTCTCATGGCCTTCGGTGCGGCATGGCCGTGGCTTAGAGCAAAAGTCAGCAGCCCCTTCACGCGGGATACGGCACGGTACCTCTTGATATGCGCAACCTGGTATCCGGTCTGCTACTTTGTCGAAAGCCACGTCGTGGGCACGACCAGGGTCCGAGGGCCGTCCATGTATCCCTACCTGAACGAGAACTACAATGAGACCAGGTTTGGCTATATCTGCCTGACCTGGAAGCTCTACGCCCAGCAGAATCTGCAGAGGGGCATGATTGTCACCTTCTAGTGAGTCTGCCCATATAAATATCTGGCGCACAGCTTGACGTCCTACACGACAGCTGGGGGGAAACTGACGACGTTACTCACAATACAGCAATCCGATGAAGCCCGAGTCCATGACCATCAAGCGCATCATCGGCCTCCCGGGCGATGTGGTCCACACCAAAGCACCATTTCCTACACCATACATCCGAGTGCCTCCAAATCACATATGGGTGGAAGGAGACGGCACCAAGTCACTGGATAGTAACACTTATGGGCCAATTTCGATCCGACTGGTCCAAGGGAAGGTCACTCATATCCTCTGGCCGTTCCGCAAGGCTGAGAGGGTGAAGTGGTGGGAGCATCAGCTGCCTGATCGACTTACTGCTACGAGATAGTGGGATAGAAGGCTCGCAATGGGAAACGTTGAAGATGGCTTCACATCGCAATCCTGAGTTTCTATTTTGTCGTGTACTTGATTGAAAGTATCAATGGTCCTTCGTGGCGTCGTTAATTTTGCCGTGCAATGTACTTCCTCTTTAGTAGAGAAGTGACGAAGTCGGAACATGAACGTGGGAGAGACGATGACCGGATGACCCGAAGTCAACAGCACCCAGGGGGCATCAGTGGGGTTCGTCTCCGGGAAATCGCAATCTCTTGAAGCATTATTTGCGAAGATGACAGCTCAAGTGAAAGTTGGGAAGCAATTTATTCATGATTTGCTGTAACAGAAAAAGGAAAGGATTGTTTGCTTGGTTGTAGTCCTAAGCAACGATAATAAAGCGGAGTGTGAGGGTCTTGCATGTAGGTCCTCGGTGCACAGGCCAAGCTTATCACTAATCCACTGACAGGTCGCTGCGGCTCCGAAAATTGCTGCGTGTATCGGCGGGCGTCACCAAACTGGAATTTTTGACTGATCAATCATCGAGTCTCTTTCCGTGCCCTCAACAAACCCGCCAACACAGCACGCGACCACCCTCTCCCGGGCCTCCCGCCTCAACTGCGGCCTCAGAACCGCCTCTTCCACTTCAAGAACCTTCAATTAAGGATTTCTCAGCGAGTCCTGGCCCGGACTTCCTCACGGCGCAAAGCTCCCCTTGCTGCTTTGGTGCGCGTCAACCATGCGGCGATAGCCCAGCCCTCGACAGTCAGTTTCCGAAGGACATCGTACGCCGCTGCGGCGTAATGGCCGACGAATTCGACCAACATGAGGGCCGCCAGCCCTACTTTCATGTATGAGACCGAATTGTCGTCATTTCTGTCGGCTGCCGCCATGAGGAAGATGCTGATAGATCTGCCCCCTCCTTCCAGTCCATGATCGCCGGTGGCCTCGGGGGAACCACTGGTGACATGCTCATGCACTCTCTTGACACGGTCAAGACGCGGCAGCAAGGCGACCCTCACGTGCCACCGAAATACACCTCCCTCGGTTCGACATACTATACAATTTTCCGCCAAGAAGGGATAAGAAGGGGACTATACAGCGGCTGGTTCCCGGCCCTCCTGGGGTCTTTCCCTGGAACAGTCATGTTCTTCGGCACCTACGAGTTCTCAAAACGTCACATGCTTGACTATGGCGTTCAGTCACATGTTGCATATCTCACAGCTGGTACGTGCGACCCTACGAATCACTGCTAGGAAACAGCTGCGGCAAGCTTGCTGACACATTTGGCAACGAAGGTTTTCTCGGAGACCTTGCGGCATCTATCGTCTATGTGCCCTCCGAAGTCCTCAAGACCCGACTACAGCTTCAGGGACGATACAAGAACCCCCACTTCAACTCCGGGTACAACTACCGCGGCACCGTGGACGCAGCGAGGACCATCGTGCGCACCGAGGGCTTCTCTGCTCTCTTCTATGGCTACCAGGCGACCTTGTACCGAGACCTGCCGTTCTCGGCACTGCAGTTCATGTTCTGGGAGCAATTCAAGGATTGGGCACAGGAGTGGAAGGGCAGCAGGGAGATCGGGACGCCGCTCGAGTTCTTAACGGGCGCCTCAGCAGGTGGTCTCGCCGGCGGCCTGACCTGCCCACTCGATGTTGTCAAGACGCGCCTGCAGACCCAGGTCAACCCCGCCCAGGCCGCGCAGGGGACGAAGCCAAAACAGGGCGCCCTGGTCGACCATCACATCACACAAGCCAGCGATGGCAGGAGGAAAAAAGAAGCGACGAAAAGGCTCATCTCCACATCTTCCCCATCGACGCACAGGCCGAAGCCCGGGGTTGCGGCGCTGGACACCTCGTCCGTGTTCGTCGGGCTGAGGATGATATACAAGTCCGAGGGAATCGGCGGGTGGTTCAGGGGCGTCGGCCCGCGTGTCATGTGGACCAGTATCCAAAGCGGCTGCATGCTGTTCCTGTACCAGATCATACTTCGCAAGCTCGACGTGTGGATGCCGACTGAGCGAGAAACGGTGATCTGATTGTCGTTTCTGCAGGCTTCATTTATCCGGCACGGGAGTTTCGTGTCGTCAAGAGGATTAGATACCCAGGAGCACCCGTGACAAAAAGACAGTCGTGAAGCGTTGTTCGGTTGGTTGTATGAATACGGAACGACGGCTTGGCATCTAGACAGGGGGAAAGCACATAAAAGAACACTGGCCGGCGTTCGGGAGGACATAGATATCATCTATTCATATGTACATATATGTATGCAGGATAGAAGAAAAGATTGGAAGGAGGGTGACAAATAGCCTCCGCTCAAAGCAGAAAATATTCCACTTGGACCGTGTGTGGCTGAGGGCATCAATAGAAGCAAATCCAATGTAATGCTCAGCTGAAGCACCCAAAACGGGTCTTAAAAGACGTGCTTTCGGCAGCTTTTGTCACCATAAACTGGATATCTAGAATCATAATCACAGAGAAAAGACCAGAAGAAGATAAGAATACGTCCATCCTGCTTGCGCCATCTTCAATGCAATGAGCCCGTTGGCTCCCCGTGTGACCTGCCATCATTTTTCTCCATATAATCCTGCGGTACTGTACCTGCCATCTCACCAGCAGCCAAACATCTCTCTAGCTGATGAAGCACAGGCAGCCAAGGCCCAGGTAGAAAACGAACAGAGGGTAAACCGCAAGCCCGACCCGGTTCTTCACAACGCCGCTGCCGCCGAGGATGCTAACGCCAGCCGCCATGGACCAGGCGACGAGCACCAAATAAACCGGGATCCGGGGGATCTGGGGCACGTGCAGCGCAGATAGGAGTGCGGCGATGACGATCGGGAAGAGCGTGTAGCCGATGATGCAGACGCTCTGCGCGAATGAGCTGTGGTCATGAATGTCAGTCATCAATGCACCACCACAGTCCGCACAAACGAGGCCCACAAACAGAGCTCCCGTCGATAGCAAAAGAAAGAATAAAACAAAACAACTCACATGTTCCCACCCAGCAGCTTAATCTGCAACGTAACAACCGCCTCCCCGATCCAAACCATAGCAAACACCCCACTAAACACCTCATCGCGCTGGTCCGCCCCGGCGTTGAAGCTGAGCAGCATGCTCAGCAGCAGGCAAAAGATGAGGGGCCCCCAGAGGTCCCAGTCGCGCAGGCCGGGAGTCATGTTGTTCTGCAGCAGGGCCTCGGTGTCCATGACACGGCCGGCGAGGCCGGCGAGCTCCTCGCGCGCGCCCGACATGCCGGCGCCCCGCAGGTTGGCGTAGGCGCCCCGCAGGCCCTCGGACGACTCGAACATGGTCCCGCCAAGCAGGTACCGCGGCCACAGCACCTCGCGCATCTTGCTCCACACCGCCAGCAGGTCGCGCCGCAGCGTGTCCCACACCGACTCGTCGATTGTGTTCTGCGGCGCCCGCCGGTCCTCGCCGCCTATGCGGGACGTCAGGTAGTCCTGGCCTATGCCGCCGCTGCCGCCGGCGGTCCCGGATTGCTGTTGCTGCGATGATGAGGAGGAGGAGCCGATGTTGCCTGTCAGTGGGGCGCGCGAGGAGGATGGCTGGAGGGGGTCGTCGAAGTCGTTGAGGTCGGCTGGGCGTGTGGAAGGTTAGCTATGCTATGCTAGTCGCAGTATGGTGGCATTGGGGGGAAGCCCTCACCATCATCGGGATCTATCATGTCGTCGTCGTCGAGGGACGGTTGTTGGTAGTTGTCTCTCCGGCTTGCGGAAGCCATTGTTTCTGTGCGGTTTGCGTTGCGTTGCGCTGCGCTGTGGAGGGTGTCCCTAGGTTACGAATATGCTCGACCGAGGTAATCTGGATGTCTTGTTTCCGTCGCCTGTGGTGTGTGGGTGGTCTTGGGTGTTTGACGTTGCAAAATGGGTATAGTGTAGGTTGGCAGGTCCTGTACTTGTTCGAAGTTGATGAGGGATGTGGCAGCTCTGCTGTTAGTTGTCCTGAAGCTTTAGAGTTACACAACCGAGCTCCCATAGCTAGGCACCCCTGATTAGACACGCCTACCAATTAGAGCACGAATCGTAAGGTACGTACCGTAAGGTACGTACCGTTTCTTAGTGCTCGACTTATATCCATCCTGAGCATAAGTTCAAATGTGATTGTCCTTTTTAATTCAGCGATACCTAGGAAGCAGTATGCATCTACTGTATTAAACAAGTTATATACCCCCTACATAGCTTCGGCCATTCAACATTACACCTAAATCTAGGCCTATACTAAGTGAAGTTACCTACCTACCTACTATAGCGCCCCTAATGTAATTCCTAAAAATAGTTACTAGATAGTCCTTTTTAATAAAGGTTATCTCTATTTCTATTATAATAAATATAATTTTTTCTTTTATAAAAAAGAAAGTTAAATAGGTAGTATAAGAAGTAAATAAGGTATTTAAAGTTATATTTAAAAGCTATTCTTTAAGGAAATAATACTATGAAAATAAGAGAAAATATCTATATTAGTTAGTTTTTATACTAAAGTAAAAGCTTAAACTTTAAGATTTTAGGACTATTTTATTATAAGATCTTACTATTCTTATAGAGACTTTCTCTACCCTTAAAGACGGTCTTTAGGAACAAGACATTCCTTCTATTTTATGTGTTGCTAGACCTATAATGGCCTAGAGATGGTTTGCACAAATCCGTAGTAGGTCGCTACGGTAGGTACTTAAGTATGTAACGTAGTTCCTGGTACCAACTGTCCTGGCAGGCCAAGAAATAGGCCATCGTCCATTGTCCCGCTTCTTCTTCTTCTTCTATTTTTATTAACATTTTCATTACCATTTTAGTTGTCAAGCTCATTTTTTGATTTGGCATTGCGGTCAGTGTCAAAGTACATATTAAATCCACCTTGCACCAACCTGCGTTAAGAACTTCCTTGGAATAAACAGAGGCGTGAGTCTTGACTCAAAGCAGCATACACTCGTGGGGTATCTTAGAAGTACAATTCACTACTCAGCAAAAGCTCCCAAGACGTGCTCTCAACGTCTGTTTACTCCCCCGCCGGTCAGCCTCTGATAAGGCGACGTCATGTATGCTTGTTCAAACTTTCTTCGCCGTCAGACCCAGTGATACGTGCTAGGCAGTGCAACACAATGTGTGTGCCTTGGCCCTGACAACGCGGTTGGCCCTGAAAAAGAAATCCCAAAAGCAAACCCGGTGCGCCTCCCATGAAGTTCCGTCCCAAGCATCCCTTACCTACCCAATTGGCCTTCGGGTAGAAGGCTTTATTGATCTCCAACATGACAGCTTTTCAGTAATCTTAGACCGTGTCTAAGGGAGTGTTGGTCCACGCTTTTGGAAGGGCTGCTGCTTCCCCTTCGAAGAAGATATATTTCACCTCAATCTGACGAACGAGAGGCCAGGCCTGGAGGAGGCATCACATCTCTTAGCGATCAACTAAGAAAGGTCGTGGGGCGAGTGCTCCTGCGTGGTGTGACCAGCTGATGGCCCAGAAGAGTTCTCATGCGGGTCAGATGACCTCGACTGCGGCTCGCTCCTCCCCGACGTCGACGCGAAGCTGCGATACGTCGGGTTGTGCGTATGCATCTGCTGCTGGCGCTGTCGGTGCGTGCCCGAGCTGGTTGACGATCCGAACGGGCTCTGCTGGGCTACCATGGCCGCCCACTTTGCGGCAGCTTGATTCTCGGGCGGCTGGTGGGGGGAGCCAGTCGCGGAAGGGTCCCATACAGGTAGCCCGTCAGGGGGCACCGCCTCATCCTTGGCCACCCCATGAGAAAAAGCGTGGAGGTTGCCGTTGATCCCGCAGAGGCCCCAAGCAAAGACACCTACCTCGCGTATCGAGTGCATCAATTGGTCGCCGGGTGGTCCTCCTACATCCCTGATGTGGTCTTGGAGGGGCATGTACTGTGGCATCAGAGGTGGGCGGAAGGTGTAGAGCAACTCCGGTGGTATGTACGGGCGCACAGGCTGAGGCGCCCACGGTGCAGCGAAGAGCCCATTTTCGAAGTTCCACGGCAGGGAAAGTGGCGGATGGGCGGGCGGGATGGCCGGTCGGGCCCTCCTCAGCACCACGACGAGGCCGTCGGAGGTGCAGGATACGACAGCTTCAAGCTCGACTGCCGGGAGGGCCTGAAGATGGTCTCGCTCTCTCGACTGTCTCTGCCTTGGGCGCCGACCCTGGGCTGCGTTGCGGGCTACGGCTCGATGGCTGCGTGAGGCTTGGTTGAAGTTAGCAGTTCGTGAGCTTGAGGCAGCATTCCCAGCCGGCTCATGCGCCGAACTGCTGCTCGCCGAAGGCACGGACTCCATGGGCTCGTCTTCTTCCTCCTGCTTGATGCCTCCGCAAACTGTGGTGGCATCCTCGTCCAGTGCCATGCGACTGTCCAACTCGGCACCACCGCCCTCCGAGTCACTAGTACTGCTATGTCGGTCCTCGTCACCCATTGGGTGGTCTTCTCCATCGACTGCATCATCTTCGTCGTTCTCAAGGTCTTCTGCTTCTCTCGGATCACGAGACCAGAAGCGGAGATAGGCGATGGAGTCATTGGCCTTCGCACTTTCGAGACATTTTACTGCGTCCGGCAGGCATCTCTCCTGGATGCATCGGTAGAAGCTCTTGTCCTTGACCTGATCGGGGGCCAGCCCGAGGACAGATGCCACGGCATTGGTGGCGAACATGATGGACAGGTTTCGGGTGAACCGGTTGAGAATGAGTGCAGCTCGTGGCTCACGCTCCACAGGCGGCATCTGAAATTTGGGAGAGAGGTGTTCCAACATGTGGTATCGGGGGTCTCTTGGGGACGACGAAAAGATCCTCCGAATTTGAGCACCCTCGATCGCTCTCCCTGCAATTTGTCAGCCTGTCGAGCTTCACAACCACAACTTTTCATCGGTGCAGATACACACTTTCACTCTTCTGGTCTCGACGGTATATGCTGGTGCATGCTACCAGTACATCATGCACGACTGTGAAGCAGCATTCACAGCTAGCCCACTGACCGTCGCTAGTCACCAATCTAGCATAATGAAGACTGGCGGCCTTGTCGAGCAGAACACCCCGGCTGTGGATTGATCTCGCAAACGGGACTTCGTCGGGATGGAAGTAGCTGAAGACTGATCTCCCGTGCACTTGTTCCGGTCGCCAGCCCAGTATGTCCGTGATAGACTCCGAGGCAAAGAGGATGTTGCAGTCGGGGGTGAGGTCTGGGATGGAAAATGTCAGTACATTTGCCAGCGACCCTCATAAGGGTTTGTGCGGTAGACTTACTGTGAATTGTCATAAAAGTGTGCTCCATCGAGACTGATATCTCGGGCTACCGTGCCCGGTAGCTGCCTTCCTTTCTTCTGAGCTGGACTAGTATGGTCTTCTCATATGCCTATGTCGAGGCAACATGGGATGAGATGAGAGCCTGTTTGTGAGGTAGCTCCCAAAAACGCGCCAGTTGAGACACGGGATGTCTAGTCTGGTCGAGGACCGTTGCGAACCTGGATGATCCCGGGAGGATGGCGAACCGTTGCGGTGGGGACACCAGGACCAGCAATATGTTCCAAGCTGGGGATACCTACCCAAAAAAGAATCGACCGGCGCCGTTGGTAATACACGGGTGATGGCTTGTGTTCTGTCTTGTACGTGTCATTCAACGGTGTGGCGATCTGCCATTACTCGCTAACCGAGCTCTTGTAGGACACAAATGCTGTCGTGGAGCACGTCAAGTCTCACTGGTCTGACAACCGTGTCTATTGGGTGGGGTATGGGGACGGCAGTCTGCAAAGACTATCTGGAGAGGATGTCTGTGTCCTGGCACTCTGTCTTGTAAGCCGCTTGCACGAGTTACACTAGAACAGGTTGTAGTACCGGCTCTCTGTGTCGCTGCTTCAGCACAGAGTCACAGAGGCGTGGATATTTGGGCAGGCAAAGAGTTGAGCAGCGCGGTAATGGTAGAAGAGACTGAGATGGTCTGGCAAGGTCAAGGAATGACAAGTAATTTAATAAAACAGGAGGCGAAGGGAGGATTGAGGGGTGATATTTGTCCTCGAGTTTCTGCTGGATGAGCCCAAAATGGCCGGCTGCTGCTGTGTGCTTTCGTTTGAGTGTTTGCGCCTGGGTCGAGGGAGACGGGAGGGAGTGATCCTGGTTCTCAGGTTCAGGGAAGATGCCTGAAGAACTGTGTAGGGCGGGATGGCCGACCTGTCATGGTGGCGTCGTGCAGACAGAGGACTTGACGCGGTTTATATGTCTCAGGGAGCAATTCCGTCACCTCACGACAAAGGTCCCTCATGGCCAATATTGCTTGCATTGCTGTTCGAGCCCCGGACCCTGCTGTCGACGAGGTGACAGGGGAGCTTCTCCAGACGACGGAGGCGGGTCGACATTCATATCCATGCTAGCCTGGTAAACGACCCAGCAATCAGGGCAATTTCTGGGCGTGGAGACAAGCTCCCGTGTAGCTGGCGTCGTACCCCTGGCCTGTCTCCTCCCGTGCGCAGGCCCAAGTGCCCATACAGGAATCCCAGCTCTCTGGTTACCCTAGGTACTGACGCACCTTGGGCTGGGGCCCATTATTACAATCTCCATGTCTGTGGCCGGCAAATTCTGACGAGAAGATGTCGTCGAGGACGGCCTTGCTCGGGAAGCCGTGTCCTGTCTGTAGAGGGTTGCAGTCCGGAAGCCTGGTTAGGATGATTCATGGCGTCTTTCTCCATTCGCCAGCAGCGCAAACGCTCTGGACCCCTGAACTGACAGGCCGGGCGGCAGCCAACACTCGGGAAAGATGGGGTGCGGCGCCGGAGCAACAGGGAATTAGCTTCAACTCTAATTCGATGACACCTGAATTGAGTTCCAACGTTCATCGGCCGCCAGGGGCGTGGCTCTCGCCTGCCAGATGCTCAGAGTAGGATGCCTTTCCCAAATGCTTCTTACTGACACCATTTGCTCTTCTTTTTCTTTTTCTTTTTCTTTCGTTTTTTTTTCTTTCGTTTTTCATTTTGGTTCTAGGTGGGTGTGGATTCTTGCGCCACCAGATCGAGCACCGGGAGGCTTGTCGAGGCCCCGCGGGGTACTCGTTACACCGAGCTTAGAGGTGTCCACGGAGCGAGCGGAATTCTGTACCACAGGATCGGGTGGCCTGCAACGAATCTTCGCCCAGTGGCAAGTGACAAGGACTACACCTCCTTAGGCTATCCGCGGGGAATCCCGAGGGGAAACCCGAGCCTACCTAGGTAGCTCTACAAAGGAGGGCATACCGAGTACGGAGTACTGCCAGTTGCAATGTGAATGAACTGGCCCCCGACTGACATGGCGACCGCTCTGTCGAGTCAATCCCATTTGGCGAATATCGGAAAGTGAAAAGGCACTCACAATCTGGAATCTGTTCGGTAGAATGTGGGGCTCGCTTCTACTAGAAGGGAAGAGCTTGCGACTGGCTGACAGGGAGGTTCTGCCGGATGGAGCCCACGGCGTTGATGGCTATCTTGGGGAGCTTGGCAACCCACATTCTGCGAGCTGTCGAGGCGCAATGACAAGGGATAGGGACCTTAGGTCCCGAAATGATCGACGGCCAGGATTATCGGCCATGTAACCAGGCTCCCTGGCGGGCAAGAGGTGCCAGACATCTGTCAAGTTTCATCAGACAGCGTCGTCCAGTTCCTTCGTGGACCATGTCAAGTAACGTCAAGACGGAGTCGCCCGAGCCTCATCAGCCGCATTCAGCTCCAGCGCAATCGTCAATTCCGACCGCCTCTCTGCACGCGGCGCGCAGTACAGATTACGCAGGGGTTGTTTGAGGACGAAGCTGCAGCTCGATCACGCATGCAGCCCAGCGCACGTGTAGGGATGGAGGGCACCATAAAACTAGCGTTGCGATTGTGGTGGTCAAGGTATATGACCAGGGCTGCCGGGCAGGCAGGCGGGCGGGCGGGCAGGCGGGCGGGCGGGCAGGCAGGCAGGTGGGTAGGTCGAGAACGAGAGTGAGGCTGGCAGACTGGAAGTCTCGAGGATCGTGGTTGTGGTGGAGGTGGAGGTGGAAGGCTTTCGCGCTCAGCAGTCATCAGCCTCGCCCAAGATTGTACGTCAGGGCAGTGACAGATCATTTGGGTAGGGGTTCCGGGGGAGATGCCTCGATGGTCGAGAAGGAAGGAGGAGCTGCACATCGGCAAGCCTTGATTCGTTGGAAATTCAGCAGACCCTAACCGGGACCCTGGGAGACAGGAGATCGACCCCAAGCCACATTGTCAGAAATGTGTGGAACGCCATCCTTACAGTATAAGCTGTTTCGACTCTGCGAGCCCTTCGACTTGTGAGATCTGATAACTGTGTAAGCGAGCGGCACTCTTGCTCGATCGCACAGATCCTAATGTCAGTCGGCGAAATCCCTCATCGCCCCAAAAGAGTGGCAAGCATGCTCACATCCAGCATCCTGCTAGCCGGGCAACGGGGAATGGTCCTAAGGCCAGGGATGTGATGCATGGTTGCGTAGGAATTGCGCGTCCACAGGTATCTAGTCTCCGGGCTCCCGGAATCGCAGGCTTCGTTCGCCTAAATCGCACGGAATGGGCAGCTGTCAAGCTATTCTCGCGGCGTTGGTGCTTATGCTCATAGAATGGCGATGTCCAGGGCCCAAGATCTGCACAAGGCAACATGCTAGCTTTGTTGGTCCGCTATGCCTTTGTGCTTGGCACTTGGCTTTTGCAATATCAGCCTTGCAACACTGCCAGCTTGAGCGGGTGAAGCGTTGAAGTAAATGCAGCCCCTTATTAGTCTGACAAGCGGACCGGCAACAACCTCACACGGCAAGCTCCGTTCTCAACTTCTCAAGCCTGCCACGTGAAATTTGGTGCGGGACCTGGTATCAGCACCTAGTCAGGGCTGTCAGGCCGCGTGCTTTAATCCGTATAGGAAGGCCAAGGCGACGGAAAGGTGTGTCAGACTTCTCAGCCGTACTGCAAGGGTTGTTACCAGGAATAGTAGAGGTGGGCCGAGCAGGTGGTGTTGTACATTAGGGCTTGGTTGAAGCTGTCAGGGCACTTGGCATTGCCGGCGGAGAGCACCGGAGTGGGAGTGGAGTCTCGTCAAGCAGGTGTTGTTTCGATTCCTTCCTTCGATAACGGCCAGGCACGATCGATCATTAACCGAGGGCGACTTGCCAACTTCTTGGGACGACTCGGAGAGTCACAAAGATCCGAGGGGCGAGGGCGGCTGTGTGAATGTGTCATCAGTTGACGATGATGCCATTGCAATGGTCGGAGGTGATTCTTCAGGATCCCCGATGTCAGATGACATCCCGCCTTCCCACAGTGGGGTGGGGGGGGGGGAGGAACAATAGGCGATGGGTTACATGCTCCTGCTTCTTGCTGAGACCCAGCACGGTGCACGGTAGTAGAGATATTGTGATCGCTTCTTTTTTCCTCTTCTTTATCCACAATGTTATCGAAGGGCGCAACGAAGTTTAAATTTCGTCATACGAACGTTGAAAATAATTGACTAGAGGCAATATACGCACATTGGGCAGCATGTATTCGTTATTTTAGCTATGTTCCTGAGCAGCGCGAAGGCAATGTAGGACATGTAAGCAGGCAGGGTTTACTTGACCTCCCTCCCTATCAACCTTGGAAGTTAGGGTTTCTGCACTGTAGACTAATGGCGGCATTAGACAATACAGGAGCCCCCCCCCCTTCACTTTGGCCCATATGACACGGCAAAACTTCGCTTTAGATAGCCTTGAAGATCGCTATCAAGAATTTATCACCGCAGCATCAAAGACAATTGCGCCCGGTGAGCAGGTGAGCAGGTGAGCAGGTGACAGACAGCGTGAGAACACAGCTGGAATTGGCAAGACAAGGATCTCCATGCCCCCATGCGGTCAGTTTTCGCACTCGCTAAGCCCTGGTCCGTTCCTGGTCTCCGCACGTCGAGTCGTCGACCACGGCGCACAATTCCCAACAGCTGGAGACGATTTTCTGACACTCCACCACATAGACTACACGCCCACACGCCTCCACCAGCAAGACCAAGGCCCAACCTGGGGCCTGTCACTGCCCACGCGCCAACCCCCTAGCCAAGCTTGTCCTAGCGTGTGCAGTGCTGTAAGCAACCTTGGAACCCTCGCCTGGGTGGTAACCAAAACAGGAAGTAACCATCAAAACCCTGACATCGTGCAGCGGTTGCGTCCTCAGGGTCACAGCTTGAGGAGCGCAACACGGCAAGCTCAGCTCCTAGAGGTTCTCATCATTCATATCAGAGTCGGTCGGACCCTCAACAATCAGTCAGCAAGCAACGGGGACGGCCCTTCCCCCTGTCACTTGCGGCGCACACTGTCGCTTGTCACGCAAATGGCCGCCTCTGCCGCCCTGCAGGACTTCCCGGAATGGGAATTACCCAGGCTGCGCTCATCATTTGGCTTCGAGGTTTGTTGGCGTCCCACACACCCGAAAGAAACACCGGCACTCGTAGTCGAACGGTGATGAGATTCTCAACTAATCCTCTTGCAGGATGACTACAGACATCTAAGGACCAAGAACAGACCAGAAGATGAACAGGAAGATAAGGACACCGGTATGTAGCAAAAAAAAAAAACACCCCAAAAAAACCCCCATAATCTAAACTCAGCATTGTTCACATGTGCTTATACTTGCTCCATAGAGTTCTTCGACGTCAAGTTCTATCCTTACGACCCAGATGGTGCAGAGCCAGTGTTCGCAGCTGTGAGCAAGAAGCATGTGCGTCGGTCCTATCTATCCACACAGTTACATTTGCACCTGTCACTGACATCTCAATTAGATTCTTGTTTGCCGGCTGTCTCAGACTGACTCCAACGTAAACCCTTGTGAAGTCATTAGAATCATCAGAGACGATGATGTAAAGTGCCCCTCGGGTATTGCGTTCCTTCTGTCTTGAAATTCGAGGCTGACTTCAGAACAGGAGGAAGCAACCAACTGCTCATGCTGCTGGTCCAAAGATGTGGAGACGGAAAAACCTTTGCTCTGCGTTGCTGGATCAGATGCCAGGGTCAAAGTGTACGACATCAAGGAGGGCAAGCTGTTCACTGTAAGCTTGGATCTCCCAGGAAACCCTCCACCCTATTTGATAAATGGACTAACTGTACACCAGACGCTTGTTGGTCACGGCGGAGTAAGTCATGCCTGTGGGCTTTTGGCACCCGACTCTTACTGATGGTCTCATGTTAGGAGATCAACGATCTGTCTACTTCTCCTCAGAACCCCCGGGTTATAGCCTCTGCCTCAGATGACACAACAATCAGGATATGGAGCTTGGACCCTGCCCATGCTAAGCAGCCGTGCTTGTGTCTCCTGGGGGGCGAGGGGCACTCATGGAGTCTTCTGAGCACAGTACGTGATATGAACAAAACTGCAAAAGTGCACCGAACTCACCAGGACAATAGGCCTTTCATAGTTCTGGCCGCTACATGCTTTCAGCTGGTCATGATCAAGTCGTCAACCTAGTATGTCTGTTCTGAAAATCGATACTTGGCAAAGGAGAAAGACTCACCAATATCGATGTAGTGGACTATTCCTGACCTTCCAGAGCAGCATGTGGACACCCCTATAGTCGTTCACTACCCACACTTCTCCACCTCGGATGTCCATGTTGGCCTGATTGACTGGTAAGTAACCCTTGGCTCGGCAGATATACTTACACATTCTTGACTAACACGAATATGATAGCGTCGCATTCTATGGTGACCTCATACTCTCCCGAGCCTGTCATGAAGACAAGATCGTGCTGTGGAAAATCGAAGGCTTCTGCTCCGAAGACCCTCCACCGCCTCCATCAACAGCTCCCACAGCATATGATCAGAGCAGGACGACCCGATCTGCTTTCGCCTCCATTTACTCTCCTTCGTGTCCAAGCTTGTGGGTGCGATTGTTGCAATTCGAAACACCGCAATGCGGACCACAATTCTTCCTCCGCTTCAGCTTGCTTCACATCCATGGACAGCACCCTGTACTCGTATTCTGCAACACCAAGAGCGAGATTCTGATGTGGGATATGGCCCGGCTATCCGGATACCAAAAGTACATCGACCAGATCCGTGACCCGAACCGGGATCCTGCAGTGAAGGTCAGGCGGCCGGCATGGTTGCAACCAAATCACCACAAGACGAAGAAACCCGTTTCCGACAACCCAGTTGACCCTCTTGGCGTGGCTTCTCACACGATGAGGCCGGTAGGTCACCGCGACCCGTTCGACGTGGAGCGGTATCTACTGGAGGAGCAGACGCCCGACACGGTGGAGTCCTGGCAGGCCAAGTACGATACCAGCAACCCCTTCAAGCCCATCAGGCCACACAAGATCGAAAAGTTTGGCGGGCCACGGTTCTTGGGACGGCAGGTGACGTGGTCATCTGCAGGCGAATGGTGCGTCATTGCCGGCAGCCAGAACACTGTTATTATCATGCAGCGCTGGCCGAAAGGTGGCAGACACTATTCTAGCCGACAGAACTCACATGTCCCCTCCGAGGTCCCAAGCAGGCAAGGTACTGCGGCTGTGAGTACTAGTTTCAGCGCCGGCCGGGCGAGCACGCTGTCTGCGCAGCCGGAGGCAGTCATGTGAGAGGCAGTACATAGTCCACACGATCGAGGTGGGGCACAAAAGACAGCGGAATACCGGGCATCAACGAGGGGCCTTGGGTAATACTTTGAAGTCTTTTGATCCTGGTGAAAAATCAGCGGCCGCCACTTTCCACTTTCGAGCGACGGCAGAGACAGGAAGCGGTGCTTTTGATGGAGGAAACGGGATCATTTCGGTATCCATCATCTTGGTAGATAATATGTATAAGTACCAAGTACAGTATACTTGGCTAGACTTCTTGGGACCGACTCTTCATCGCATGGGCATGGATGAAAACACAGGCAAAGCACCCCACTGGCTCCCTTGGACATCGTCATCGTCATCATCGGCCCCGTAATCATCCTCGCTGCCGTTCCCATCATGTAGCCACCTCTCGACGCATGCATCAGCCCGCCCTCCATTCTTCACCATGCGCACGAAGAAAGCCCTCGCCCGCTCTTGCTCCAGGCCCCTGATCCGGGCGGCCTCTTCTTCCTCATCAGCCGTCCGTGGCGCCGGCGGCACGCTCAGGTCGCCAATGTACAGCGCAACCATGCCGCGTAGCCGCAGCAGCTCGGCGCTGCGCGAGTAGGGCACGTTCTCCATCAGGCCGTCCATGCGCGCCGCGACGTCCCGCATGGTCGACAGCGCCCGCTGGCTGAGGTCCGTCTTGGCCTGGCGCAGCCGCCTTTCCCTACCTGTAAGATTGTCCCCGCGATCCACGTGTCCTTCTGCTCGAGCCCCATCACCACCACCACCGTCGTCGTTGTCGTCGTAGTATCCCCGCATGTCCACATCGGGCAGCACGTCGTCCAGCTCTCCCTCGCTCCACGACTCGGCCTCCTCGGCCAGTCGCTCCAGCGCGAGCCGGTGCTCCGCCCACGCGTTATAGAACTCGCAGCTGAACAGCACCGGGTGGAAGTCCAGGTCGCTGACGCTGTCCGGGTGCAGCCGGTTGTAGGGGTACTGCCGCACCAGCGACTCGAGGTACTCGCGCAGTCGCGGCATATTGGCCGAGGAGCCCCACCTCCTCTGCCTCGCCCCTCGTGTCCTCTCCCTCTCCCTCTCCCTCTCCCTCCCCGCCGCATCCGCATCCCCGTCCGCGTCCGCACCGTCATGGTCCTCCTTCTCGTCGTCGTCGTCCTCCTCCTCAGCAGCGATGGGGCCTTCACCCGCCAGCGCCATGACGCTCCGTGACCTCACCTCCCCGTCGCGCATCAGAATCTCCGCGCCCAGGCTCCACAGCGCCCTCTTCCGCAGGTCGACGGGCTGCCCGCGCACCTTGGACCTGCGCACGAGCCCGAACGCCCTCTTGGCCCGCGCGATGTCGCCCTCCTCCAGCGCGCGCAGGATCACGTTCGTCAGGACCCCGATCTGGTTGTCCTGCGCGTCGCGGGCCGCCTGTCGCTGGCGGGCCTTGCGGGCTCTGTGCTGTGCGTCTCCCCCCTTGCTGCTGCTGCTGCTGGCCACTGATGACCTGTCGTCGTCGTCGTTGTCACCTTTCTCGTTGTGTGATGCACTGTCCTCTGATTCCTCGTCATCTTGTTGCTGGTGGTGGGATGGGCGGATGGGCCGGTGGGGGAAGCCTGGGATGTAGTTGGACGGCAGGAGGTCGTCTGCCGTGAGGCCTGCGGTGCGCAGCTGTTTTATCGTGCCCTCGCTGTGTGAGAGGGGGTTAATGGTGTCGTATGGTAGGTGGCGAGACACGGATCTTTTCCTCTTGTGTGAGGGCATGGCGGGGTTGGTGAGTATTTGATTTTGATTGAAGTCGGTCTGACAGCCGTCGATGTTCAGATGTTGCTCGATGAGCACACTTTCCACCCGCGTTTTCTGCGAGATGTGTGAAGGGAGATGAGGCTACCTCTAACAACCCAAATTCAAACAAAAAAATGTTTTCCGTATAATTCGTGATAAAATTGTAGGGAAACCTGTGTGCTTTTCTTGCTGAGCGTGTTTCTACGTTGGTTGGTAGGTGATTTGTAAAGTTGCTGGATCCTTGAAATTCAAATTCTTGAGGTGTAAGTGAGAACTGCCCCACGCTAGCCACGGAGCGATCGACGCATTATTAGGTGTCGACGCATGAACCTAATGCTTTCCCAACACTTTCAAAGCCAGAAATTACAGCGATTAATCATGCAGTCTGGAACTCAGATCATTCAATGGATACTACTTATCTTAGTGATGACATTTGAGTGTTTTCTACTCCGTACTATAGCTTGTTATAATAGTTTTCCATGCAAGTGGTAGTTGATGGCATCTCTGTCCGTATCCAAAGAATATCAAGATATCGTGGGATGTGTAGCTATCGCTAATTGAACAGATAATGAGGCCGTTTGCGCTGCAAAACGAGTCAGTGAAACTGCTCACATTACTGGGCAGTGGCACATGAACCACAGAGTGAACGATGAATTCGCCCGTGTCGAATGAGCTCCTCATGCCTTCATTAGGTTCGACCAACGACAGCAACACGCCCTATGCTCTTTGTTTTGTGTTTATTTCAACTTCCGAAACAATACGTCTTTGACAAAAGGCGCGTGGCCGGGCTGTGGTTGCCTCCATCTGAGTGGATCTATGGGGTCCTTCCCGGCACTGTTGCCCAGGTGTGGTGGCAGCTCTAGATCTGTACAAGCTCCTCTGCTACTGTACATTGTATGCCGGCCTTTTCCAAACCAGGTCTTTCTCCGCCCCAACTTTCTCTACTCCTTCCTCTCGAAGTACACCCATTGTCCCTCCTTTGGCTTCTCCTCAAGGCTCTCCCATCTATTGAGGAATCATTAGTAATTGCGCCTCAGGCTCCATCCATGTTGTGCATAAACTTACGGTTTGGACTGCACCATTGTGTCAACGAGCTTCAGCTCTCCCTCAGCAACCTGGATAACCTCCTCAATGAGCCCGGCGCCGATCTTGTTCTCGAGCTCCTCAACCCTGTAGAAACAAGTATTAGCACGATCCTAAACTGTGGAGAGTACCTCGTAGCACCTGTCGTAGGTCCGACATACTGATCAATCGTCAACTTGGGTTCATCCGTCCACTCGACGCCCTCGCCCTCAAATGGATCCCGGGAGTAGCTCAGCGCCTGGTCCTGCCTCTCCTCTATGGTCCTGCTGCCCTCCTTCTCAGGGCCCTCGTCCTCCTCACCATCCCACTCCTTGTACCGGCTGTCGATATCCTCCTTCACCTGCCGCAGGACGAAGAACCTGCCATCCCGCGCCAGGCCCTTGGCCAGGGAACCGTCCGCCGTCTTGTGAACCGCCTCCTTGAAATGCTCCGGGTGCTTCTCGAGCGTCTGCTGTGCCTTGGCCAGCCACTCGTCGTATCCCGAGGGCTTCACCGACTCCACGAGCGACATGCGGTGTTTTGTCACGGCCTCCACGGACTGCCGGTAGAGCGACGTCTCGGGGACGGCCTGGAGTCTCTCGAGGGTGCTCGAGTACAGGTAGAGGAGGGTCGCTCGCGGGGATGGGTTGGCGAAGAGGCCTGTCAGGCCCGTCGGCGCGCCGGGCTCGAGGAACCGCACGGGCTTGACGCTCGCGAGCAGTCGGATGGTCCCTCGCATCTTGGGCGGTTGTGAAGGGGTTGACTGCGATGTGACGGGCTGATTGGTAAGGTTTGGACCGCTCGAATCTGGAGGATTGATGTCAATTGGCTTGCGCAAAGTAGAGAAGGGAAGGGGGTGGCAATTGGTTATTTGGGTCGTTTGCGTACCAGCCTTCGTGAGTGGCTCGAACGTTGTCGCTACCGTAGACGCAGGTCGGGATTTCAGTTCCAGGAAGCTATCAAATGGAGCATCCGCGCCTGCTAGCGAATGAACGTCACCGAGTTTCGCAGCGGTCACGTGGCTACCCAGGCACTTAAGTGCCGGCAGGGGTGCTCCCTGTCCAGGAACACCCGAGCCTCGACTTACAGCGGACAAGAGACGACACTTTGTGTTGCTTGCACCTCGATCCATCATGAGGGACCAAGGAAATCTTAATTGGAACACTTTTTTTCTTCATGAAATCCCTACAAATTTAGTCTACAACTCAATTTTATTACTTTGCAGCCATGGATAATTAGCGCTGCCTTGCCTGTGGTGCAATGTGACTGTTGATGTTTCGACCCGCCTCTTTCTGAATTGACGGAACAAGTAATAGGACTTGTGGTTTCTGCCTCTGAGTTTGTACAGGAAAGGTTGAGTGGGCTGCATCGCGGATGCATGTATTCTGCTGATGTGATGTTGTTACTTCTCCCTACTAGGGGAGGGAATTGCCTATGCGTGGGTAATACCCAGTGGGTACCCATAGGACCCATAGGTATTAGCAGGGATTAAATTACCTATAGGTCTTATAGGTACCTATAGGTATTTAACAATTAAATTTTTTAAGAAATTCTTTTCCTTAATAGTACTTACGAAAACTAGTTTTTATAGTATTTATATAATTAGGCTATTAATTAAGATAAAGGAATACTTAATATAAAAGTAAATAAAAAAACTTAAACCTGTAACTTCTGTATTAAATTTATACTTCTACTTAAACTAAGTTTCTTCTAGACCTATGAAATTTTACCCATAAAATTCCTATAGGCCTATAGGTACCTATAGGTAATTCCTGCCCCTACTCCCTACATTGACCTTCAGCAGCCTTGCAATCAGTCCAGCGCCTGCAGAAATCAAGACATAAGAATTGTCCTTGCTTCAATTGACTGTCGATATAATACCTATTCTCTAAGGTCTAACAGCACTCCTCGCGAAGGGCACAGAGATGACGTTTGGTTGCCGTACCTTACGGTCTACAAAATTCCCCTGCCACGAGCAATTACACTACCCATTGAGATGCTAAGAGACAGGACTACCGAATGGGTGCCCACAAGCTCTCAGAAATACACTTGCTACCCGTGTTGATGAGTAGAAGATTCTCGAGTATCTTATGTTCTCAAAAACTCGTAGTAAGTATACTTAAGTAACTGGTCCGGTGGCATTAGTGTCGACTAGCTGGATTCAAGACCTTCCTGTGAAGTGAAAATTGCCCAAAATGTGCCACGACTTGATATAAACCGCAGACTGGGAGTTCTTGCGTCTTTTCGTATTCTTGGAAACAAGAAAAACAAAAGAGAGGAAATCCCCTCACATCAATTAACTACTTTTCTTAAAGACAACTCCGACTCGACAGAAAAAATGTCTAGAACACGATATTTTGACTCGGATGACGAAGTGCGCGGAGCATTCAGAGAACATGGGCCTTTTTCAGAAGGTCCATCGTACATCCCAAATGAAGACCTGGAGGCTTTCCTGGGGGCGGACTATGATAACAGCGATGGAAGCGAGAGCAGCGAGAGCGTTGAGAGCTGCGAGACGACATCCCGCATTGCTTGTGAACCCCCGGGTCGGACCAGGACTTTCGGAACTTTTGGCGGTGACGAAAGTCTACCACAGCCGGCGATAGACAATCACCACGGCATCCTACGGCATCCACGAGAAACAAAAGGACAACCTTCAACATCTAAGATGCCTGGCCAAAAATGCATTTGTATCTTCTGCATTGCGCTTGCTATGGTCTTGCTCGCAACAGTCTACCTTGGTTTTCCTACAATTAAGGAATTTTTATTTCCGTGATTAACAGCACTTAAGGGCACTGCAAATTTAAAATCAACTACATACAACTGATGGTACGCATTAATCCTTGAGCTCTCATTCTCTCAACTTCAACTTTCTAACTTTTACTGCTCGACTAGCTGGGAGATGCTCAATAGACGAGCTGTATGTGTCGCTTCCACGTTGTTGAACCGATCGTGGAGGGCTGGGATGAAAAGTTTTTACTAAATGACCGAGGAGAGGGGATCATTATGAAGATACCTAGGTACCTCTCTCTACTTTCACATCATCAAGAATATTTTGAATGCTCGGGAAGACAATGTCACGGCGGCAATCATGCGAGAAACCAAATGCACCAGAGGCTCAAAAAGAATCACCACCCAAGAGCTCTAGAGGGACTAGGGACGGAATGATACATATATCAAGTCAACCAGACACTGCACACAGTTCACAGTTCAGCAAAACGACTAGCGAAGCCACGTCCACTTCCCAATATCTCAATGCGAATTTAGGCACAGGGATGAGTTATTTTGGAGGATTAGTCAACGTCACTCTGTCAAGTACTTGAAACATTTTATCCGGATTCAATGGCTTATTGCATCTTCAGCAAGTGCAGCTGGAGTTGGATGCGAGATGAGATTCAGCAAAAAAATCAGAGTTTGTGGAAGACCTCAAGTGCTTGGCCGCAATTGACTACGGGTTCCTTAGACCGCATTGGGAAATGAAATAACTGCCGAAGAGGTTACATTTCAAGACTTGCTTGATGGTACCTAGGTACTGGGAGGGACAAACCCGGCTTCAAAAAGATCAAGTTCTCCGCGGCCCAAGCATAATCCGATGACTCTGCAATACTTCTGGGTGGATACTTGCTGCATCGACAAGCCGAATAACGCCGAGCGATCCAAGGCAATCGATTCCATGTTCCACTGGTATCAGAACGCGGCTCGATGCTATGTATACCTATCGGATGTCTCGACTGCTCGCTCCAAGGAGGATGACCAGCAGTCTGAGCACATCCGGCCAGCTTTCCGGGCAAGTCGATGGTTTATAAGAGGCTGGACTCTCCAAGGTGTCCAGCCGCGAGTGAGCCAAGTTGACATGGCCGAGGCAAGGCACGGGCTGCCGTCTTCTTTCCAGACGGAACATATGAGATCCTCGTCGTGCAACAGTGTGCTTGGCACCGGCATAAAGTACACATGTAGTTCTCGTGCATCCTTCGCAAATCCTTCTGGCGCTGGTCACGGTCCGTGGGGGCACAGATTGTAGCCCACCAAATTCCTGAATAGCAGATAGCAGAGGGGAACGCGCTTGCAGATGGAGGGCCAGTTACAAAGGCCTATCCTTTGTTCTTGGATCCCTGTCATTCTTGATGCGCCTCCATCGAGTCTTATAGCGACCCTTCTTCATCGGTTCAATGCGCTTCTCCTTCTCATCAACCTCAATGTTCCACATGCCCCTGTAGTCAACATCGAGCTTGAGAGATCCAAGTCCCATTTGCTCAAGCACATCATTCTGCTTCCTACTAAACTCGAGTCCTTTTTGCTGTAAATCATCAAAGTCCAAGTTGGATTCACCCCACTCCTTATCGAGATCCATTCCATCGATAAAATCACATAGATCGCTTGGATTTTGCAACACGAGTAGCGAACGAGCGAAGTGATGTAGCTTTGGATACGGAATACCTTTAATGCTTAGCTCGCAGGAATCTGGACTCGGATCGATAAAGTAGTCGGATGCAGGAATTAGAATAAAAACGAAGTATACATCCTTCATTAAGAATGTTGGTCTGGTGTGTCGGAGGGATGTCATGAGCGGCGGGGCGGGGGGCACCTCTTCAAACCGAGCGTCGTTCTCGAATATTATCCTGGCGTCGTCAAGGGTCTCGTCTGGAATGCAGATGTCAAACTCCTGAGATTGACTTGATTAGTGAAGGTTCGGTTGATAACCTTGGAAATGGTACACGACATACGCTTGAGATCCGCCCTGCGCCAAAATAGCGCAGGGCATAGACGCCCGCGACGCACGCCGGTGCGCCTGCCTGTCCCAGGAGATGTATGACCTCTTTCACGTCCTCCGGCGTGACATCACGGCCTCCATGGGTCCGCAGTCCGGGGAGTTCAGGTACTGCGGAAAAGGCAGAGATGTCTGAAGTCGCCCCTTCGTGAGCTGCTGTACCAGGTTGCCCTGCATCCGACTCTGGGCCGCCCCCAGGGCTCGTAACAGACTCGCTCGTTGCGCTGCGGGGGATCTCATTGATTGTTGGAGAGGCTTCGTCCATTGTGGCTTGATTGAGGGCGGGTCGAGAAATGAGTGCCAGGGTTGGTTCGATTCCCGCCCTTCTTGATTGTTGGGCCCATGAAGGGAAGTGGTTTGGCTTCTTTTTATGTGGACGCGGGGGATGCCACACATCTGAAGTAAAACTACCCGGGGGCCTCCACTGCGTTGGTCTTAAATGGGGCGGCGCAGCAGGAAGGCCCCACCTGCACCTGCATGGCCCCACAAAGTAACCTGAGCCCAACGCTTACTGCCTTCCTTCCTTCCTTCCGTCCTTCCTTTCTTTCTTTCTTAGGCTAGCCTTGTCTGAAAATCCACATGGTACAAAAGCCCAAAGCGACGTCTCAATCATGGACAGAAAGCAGCCAGCAGGCTGGGTATTGGGGGTCAGCCGACCGTCCCCCTACGGTGCAGTGCAACCAGTGCCTGGCCAACCGAATCCCCCGACGGATCTGCTTCTACGTATGGAGGTATTGGTCTATAGACCAGGCCAGGCTAAGTATATCCTATCATCCATCCAAGCACTAATAGATGGTTTGATATGTGGCCTCTTGTTTTGAGTGAAAATGATGACATTCCAAGACATCCACAATTGCTACTAAATATAAACGATGTGTGACTGTCTGACAGAAAATTCCCCGTTGTGTCCATTCATCGTGGGCTGGACATCTAGATTTGTGCACCTTGCAATCTCTGGGCAAAATGGATGATTCTGTCAGTGGCTGCAACGGTCCTCGCCGCAGCACAAACAGGCCAGACTGTCATGGAGGAAGCCGGCCTGATTTCAGAACGGTCTCTCTGGCCGTGGCCAAAATCGACAGCGATGGTGTCTAAAAACCGGCCAGTTACTTGGTAAAGTAAAACATGGTGGAACGGCTTCAGGAGCTGGAGGAACAAGAAGGTGAGGCTAGGGGCAACAATTTCTTCAACTGTCTTCAAATTCAACTGTCTTCTTGTATCGCTTAAAAGGGCTGATTCCCGCACTCGACCAACAATCAAAATCCAATAGATCAATCACCTCACGAGCCGGTCTCGCAATCTCATTTCTGCCTCTGCTGTTGCTTTAAGCGCTTTCCTTAGAGTCTCAACACACACTCCCTTCAACTCGGGCCAACTTCTATCAATTCACCATGCCTTCTTATACTATCGACCAACTAGATGATCTCGAGGAACAAGCCGAGTCAACGCCCCCGCAGTATCAGACAGCGGCTCTCGCACTTGTTTCCCGCTTGCTTGAGGACAATGCAATCACATATGGTGTCATGGGTGGCATGAACTTCTACCTACGAGGTTCAGGCAGGGCGACTGGTGATATTGACATTGCTGTAGACAACCGACCACGTATGGATTCTCTTCTGGATATTTTCAACAACCATAAAGAGTTAGTACTATCCTAAACCCCTTTACTTGGAAAGATCAATCACTGACATCGCTTCTTTATGGTCTAGCATCTGGCGGCCGGCTGGCAGAATGCAATTGGTTTCAGGCGTTGCAAGGCTGTTTGTTAATGTCCAGAGAAAGTTCGTTCAGGTCGATCTGAAACCAAAGGGGGCCGAAGGGCATCTTATCCCTGGCAATCTCAGTGCTGCTGTCGACACCTTGGAGATAACAAGTACAGCTCGGTGCAAGTTTCTCAGCATCGGCCCTCTCGTAGCGGCTAAAATCAAAGCTCACTACGGGCGGGAGACGAGAGATGACTATGTGGATCTTATGTTTGTCTGTAGATCAACGACATATGCCCCATTAGTCAGACAAGCCGCAAATACGTTCCGCGCGGAGTGGAAAGACTGCTTTTTGGAGCGGGTCATCCAGAATGACCCTAGGCACGAGACTCAGGTCCGATGGGCTCTGGGAATGGAACGTAGCCCGTCCCCTAAAGCCAAGAGCTCTTCACCCGCCTCCAGTGGCAACGGCAACGGCGGGGGCAGCCGCGGGGGTAGCGGAGGATCTCCTCGAGGCAACACTCCGCGGGACGGCGACAAGTCAAAAGATAAATATTGGACCTTCAGCGCAAAGCACAACAAGTGGTATCACCGCTCGAGTGATGGGAGTTATAAGTGGGCGTAGAGAGATGCCTGCTTTGCCGAGGGAGGGGGAGGTCATTTGGGTTTTGTTTTTGATCACTGTTTTGGAACTGGTAGAGCTGGTCTCAATCCTTGCATGACACGCTCGTTTTTTGAGTACCACAACCCCGAAATATACAAGAAACTTTGTGCACTTTGCCAAAATTAGGGCCGCTTAGTCCTCTATTAGTTTAGGGAAGGGACCACATTGTATAGCCTTTATGACAATTAAGTATAGTACACTTTTCTTTGAGGCCCTGTCTATGTTTACATTACATCAAGCAATACATCACACACAAGAAGCATATCACAGGAAAATCAGTCAACACAATACGAGGCAGGAAATGGTTTCATTCATATGTTAACTGCCTGACCTTCCTCATTGACCTCTTTGGCCAACGAGGCATCACACATTGGTGGTCCAACTTTAGGTCAAGCTACATTGGGCAGACAGGATCCGGCTGTGGTGACATCCTCGGGTACTCGCGAAGTAATCGTCTGCGGTCCCAGAGCATGCTGCTGTGATTGTTCCTCTGGACTGTACTAGTCTCTTGCCAGTCTTCAGGCCCACTTTCTAATATTTAATATAAATACTAATAATATACTTATAAAATCCTTGAAAAATGTACTTATTTACCTATATATTTATTTACTTAATAATACTAAGTTATATAGTAGTTATTTAATTAAATTCTTATTTCAATAACTTATTTTTCTAATTTATTTAACTTATATAACTTACTTATTTAACTTAATTAACTTATTTATTCAATATATTTAACCTATTTAACCTATTTAACTTATTTAATTTACTTAACCTACTTATTTAATTTATTTAATTTAGTTAACTTATTTATTTAATTTGTTTAACTTATTTAGCTTATATAACTTACTTATTCAACTTATTTAACTTATTTAACTTATTTAACTTATTTACCTTATTTACCTTATTTATTTAACTTATTTAACTTACTTAATTTACTTATTTACCTTACTTAATTTAATTAACTTATTTAATTTACTTACTTACCTT
This sequence comes from Diaporthe helianthi, assembly GCA_001702395.2. Taxonomy (NCBI): domain Eukaryota; kingdom Fungi; phylum Ascomycota; class Sordariomycetes; order Diaporthales; family Diaporthaceae; genus Diaporthe; species Diaporthe helianthi. The sequence goes on along the minus strand of MAVT02000334.1, from coordinate 432 downwards.
ACTTAACTTAGTTAACTTACTTAATTTACTTAACTTAAACTTATTTAACTTGCTAAATTTACTTTTTTAACCTTTTTAACTTGCTTCTTTAATTTATTATACTTATTTACTTAACTTCGTAATTTAACTTATTTAATTCATTTACTTTAATTATTTTATTCATTTCTTTATTTTTATTTTACCTTATGAAATTCGTGTAAATTAAAATGAAACATTTAGCTTAATAACTTTAAACTAAAACTATTTTAAGATAATTGTATATATTTATAATAGTATATAAGTATATAAAAATATAAGATAAATAAAGTAAGTAAAATAAAGAAATAAACCAAATAAAATTAAATAAAATTAAATAAATTAAATCAATAAATTAGATAAAGTAAGTAAATAAATAAATAAATAAATAAATAAATAAATAAATAAATAAATAAA
>MAVT02000333.1:0-36319 GCA_001702395.2 Diaporthe helianthi | reverse complement strand
GAGTAGTTAGCGTAAAAATAGGCAACTCGTTGGGGTGGGCAACTCGTTAGTATTTGACGTTATTACTTATACTAAATATATATAAAGTATTAATAATATAGATAAGTTAATAAATAATGAAGTTATAAGTCTTTAACTTTACTTGCTATTACTATTATTATTTTAAAAACTTAAAGTATAATCTTTGATATATTTTATACTTTAATACATTTATAATTAAATCTAATATAAACTCTCTAGAATTCTTAAAGTATAATATTATAATTAATATTATTTTAATAGCTAAAAAATAGTAAGTACTTTTCTTTACTTTATTTTATAATTTAAATATAGTAAATTAGTATAAATTATACTACTAGTATTTTACTTAAAAATATAATAACTATATAATTAAAAAGCTTAAATTTAGAGCTATTTTAATAAAACCTTAAAGAAACATTTACTCTTTAAAGTATATATTAATAAACTAGATTAAGTTATAATAACTTATTATATAATTAATATTCTAATACTTAGTATATATATTAGAATATTTAAAAAATATATACTTATATTATATAGAAGTTAATATAGTTTAAAAAGTATTTTAGTAATTAAATAAGATTTAATTAATAGTTACTTATAATAGAATAATAAAATAAATCATAAACTAATATTAATTATTAATATTTTTTATTAATTAAATAACTACTAGTTGTTATTCTCATTCACTTTACTTATTCATAATATTTTGAATATTTTTAAAGGGTGTTTTATTAAGGGTTAGAGGTTGTCTAGTACTGGCAATTAAACCGGGGGGTGGCGGGCTGGACTTCGTTGTTCCCTGACAGTGCCATGCTAGCCTTGCCTGGTCTGTTCACGCTAATGCAGTTCTGATGCAGTTAGATTTAAGCATGTCATTAAACTCGGAGACACAGTGCACGGCGCTAGACCGGAGTCCCTGGGGTGGTAAAGCTTGGCGAGCTGATTTCTTGTCTTGGCAATCTAATCAGATGGATCAGATAAAGGCCTCGGGCCACCATGCCAAGTCAAGGATTTGGTAATACGAAGGTCGCATCCAACTTGGGATCGTCAAGTGGTCACGACCAGTTGACAGTAGAGAGGGATTTCTCCGGGATTGTCGCCGATCTTTGCCCGACTGCGCCTAATTGATTGTCAACAGACCAACTGGCAGACTCAATCTTTGACACAAGGTAGAATGCACATCATCGTGATGAAGGACACCTGGAATCCTGGATACATGCAGCATGCCTGGAGCAACGCCCGGCAGTGGTATGTGGGCACCACGGCGCTACTTCTAAAGTTACTGCAAGGCCTTCCGAAGTCATCTTGACTCAGTCAAGCCACTCCGTCATCACGGATGGAAGGATCCTGACTGATGATCAGATTAAAAAAAAATCTGACAATAATGGGATCTGATAAAAGCATGCCAAGTACCGAAATGCTCGCCGACGGCCTCGGAAGTACCAAGGGAGCCAACCCCATGGGCGTGGGGGCTCCACTTTGCGCGGGAATAAGGACCGAAGCTGTCACCTCGAACCTTCCACTGGCCCGACTCTCGCAGGAGAGAGGAATAAGGCAAGTCGTGCCCGCGCTACGTACCTAGGTAGTGCCCAGTCTACACTAGAACAGGGCCACACGCCCGCAAAGAGTGATACTATCACTCAAATCGGAAGTTCCAAAGGTGCGGGCGAGCGGTTTACGACGCCTTGAGGGCCATACCGCAGCGGTACCTAATCTGTGAGCGACGCAAAAAGCGCGTGGGCCAACCTTGTACTGGAGCCGTGGCGTACCCACACAGCCGCGGGTTGAATTTCCAGCTGCCCCCGAGGAGAGGAACATGGGCTGAAGAGAAGAGCTTTAAGCCCCTCCGGTCTAGGAGCATCGAGACCTCTCAGACTGAGCTGGGCCGGGCGTCTGATGGCGAGACAAGACTCTAGATGGGCCGGTAGAGTACTATAGTAGCAAAGAAATAACTGAGGCTGTCGTTTTGTCTCTCCCGATGAGCTGCCCACGATCCCAAACAACTGGATATGCTTCAGTCTCACTGTCACTCTCCCCTGGGAAAAGATTATCTCATGCACTCAAGTGCTCCCATGTCACGTACGCTTGAAACATTCCCAATTGAATCTATCACACTCACTGTGTGCCCAAGACCCTCTATACAACAGTTGGATACCATTGCCAAATGATACCCGGGGACATCAAGATGATATCAACATCATCCTCACCACCAATCACGGAGCTCAGGCCATTGCACTGTCTCCGGACTGAAATTGCCCCGCAAGGAGCGCCATCGCCGACGACAGACCTCGTGCAATGGCAAAGTACTCTTTCACCCAGACCTGACGAGGCGACGTGCATCAAGGCTTTTGTGAAGCTCGTGGCCCGCGTCGTGGTGCTGGGGGATGGAGAGGCGTACTGCATCCAAAAGCAGAGCCACACTGCCCCCATTGGCTTTATTCTCGCACATGCAAGCCAAGATGAATTTGAGTTTGTCGAATGCAACAACGCTTCGGGTGTGCTTCCGACAGACTTTTCGATTGGAGACAGCAGCCTCATCGAAACTCTAAAAGTAAGTTTTACTACCACAACGCTCTCGGGGAGCTGGGCAGATCATCTTCAAATGTTGTAACATAGCGCTCACATTTTGACAGCTGCATCTTGACGTGCCCAACGTACGGCTAAGCGCACCACCTAGTCTTGTACCTGCAGCAGCGCTCGAGGCCCTTGGATGCATACTGGACGATCTCATCCAGGATCTGCAAAAAGGCGCAGACCAGACCAAAGGGCCGCAATGGACGCGGCCGTCCGTGCTCAACTTCCCGCCAAGGTCCAGGCCGGTTCCCCTACTGCCAGCGTCTCAAGAGCCTTTGGAGACGCAGAATGAGCAGGCCTTCCTCCACAGGTGGTTTGAGCAGCGTGTGGACGAGCAGCCTGAGAGCACGGCCGTAGACTTCCTCCTGGATCTCGAGACAGGCGAGAGGAGGCAGTTCTCCTACCAGCAGCTGGAAAATGCTGCGAATGCGCTGGCGGGAGAGCTCGTACGTGCACGAGTTGCACCCTCTGCGAGCCATGTGTCCAAAATCAAGACCGTTGCGGTCATGATGGGGCCATGTCCAGAACTCTACACGAGCTACTTGGCATCTCTCAAGGCCGGCATGGCCTTCTGCCCGATTCCAGTGGACGCACCGGCCGAGAGAGTGGGTGCGTTGATGGCAGACCTCAAGCCCACCGCCATCCTAGTGAATGCTTCGTCGCCTGTCTCGTCTGGGGTCGTCGCAGGTAACGTACTCACGATCGATGTGAGCCCCTATCTTGCAGCTTGCGACCTGAGAGTGGAACGGCTGCGAGAGGAAGGCGCACTTACCGCGACAGAAAATGATGTCGCATACATCTTGTACACATCAGGAACGACGGGCACGCCCAAAGGCGTGGCTGTTTCTCATCTCTCGGTAGCGTGCACCGTATCTGCCCTCAGCGCCCATTACGGCTTCATTCCCACCCAGACTCAGTCACTCAGCGCGAACAAACCTACCAGATGGTTCCAGGGCGCAGCCCCAACCTTTGACATTTCCCTCTTTGAGATCTTCTGGACGCTCAGCACCGGCGCGACCCTCTGCTGCGCCCCGCGTCAACTCACTCTGCAGGACATCAACAGGGTCGTCACGACGCTGGAGGCCGATATTACCAACATCACGCCCAGTTTCGCTACACTGGTAGATCCGTTGTCTATCTGCGGGCTCATGCTCGGCGGAGAGACTCTGAATGCGCGCGTAGTGCACGACTTTGCTCAGCACAATCCCGCGCCCCACGAGGAGGGCGGCTCAAGGATCAGTGGCATATACAATGGCTACGGGCCCACCGAGACGGCCATCTATTGTATTGCACAGCCGCATGTGCCGGATGGCCAACGAGGCTCCGTCATCGGCTCCCCTCTTGAGACCTGCGGTGTTCTCATCGTGGACGAGACTTTCACATCATCCGTCAAGCCTGTACCGATGGGCGCCACGGGGGAGCTTCTCATCACCGGCCCACAAGTAAGCAGGATCGGGTACCTGAACAGGCCCGATGAGACCTCCAAAGCATTCATTCATGATGATGGTGCATCTGGATGGGGTAGGGCATACAGGACAGGTGACAGAGCCCGGATAGTCTGGGATGAATCGGGCAGACCTGTCATCGAGTTCTTGGGCAGAATTTCTGATGACCAGGTCAAACTCAGCGGCAGACGCGTGGAGCTCGGTGAGATCGAGAGCGTGTTGATGTCCAAGGTTGACACCGTACTGGAAACCGTCTCCTGCGTCTGGAAGCCCGAGAATTCCGCACCCGGCTCAGAGAGGGTGGTCAACCTCGTCGTCACCACCCCAGGGTCGAATTTCGAGGCGGCCGTCATGGAGAGGTGCAAGGAGGCAGCACAACAGCATCTCCCAGATTACATGAGGCCTTTCAAGATTATCCACGTTGGGGCTCTCCCACGGACCGCGTCAGGTAAAGTCGATCGTAAAGCAGCTTCGGCACATGTACGAGCAGTCCTTCAAGATCTGCAGCCGGCGCTCCCGGCTGGCCAGGCCACTGAAGCGCCGCTTGAGCCTTTGGCTGGCGAGGATGCCGAACTGGAAGTACAGTTGCTGTCCATTGTGGTAGAAATCCTAGGCGGAAGCCAAATTTCGGCTGCCACTCCTCTCACGGATGCTGGAGTGGACAGTCTGCGCGCCATGAGACTGTTGCGTGAGATCAGGAAGCGATGGCCCGAGTCCTCAAGGAGAGATCTACAGCCCTCATTAGCACTCCTTCTGGACAGCAAAGCCACCATTCGATCCGTCTTCTTCCCCTCGTCATCATCACAGTCATTAACCAGTGGCTTGGATTGCACCGCACAAGACAGGACACGCGCCCGGCTCGCACAGTTCTCATCTGATCACCTCTCTGAGCTGCTTGAAAAGCTCGATGTCGCCGGGAAGGCTGATATCGAAATGGTCCTCCCAGCCACTACCCAACAAAGCCAACTGGCCGTTAGTTTCGCCATGGACAGGACCAGATACATCAGCCATAGTGTTCTGCGGCTGAAGCCAGACGTCTCTGCCCCGGCGCTCAAGACAGCCATCAGCGACGTCTTGTTGGAGCAAGCAATCTATCGGTCCGCCTTACTGCCATGTGACGATGCCCTGTCGCCATTTGCCCAGGTTATCCTGACACGGGATGCCTGGCGCAGGCTGAAGAGCAGTGACAGCGAGGTGCCGCAAGTAGTGCACCGAAAAGCTACTGGGCCACTGTCCGTGGATAATGCGCAACAATGGGTCGCCCTGGCAGAAGAAAACATTAGCCTAGAGTCTCAAAGGTTATATCACATCCAAGTGATCGAGGATGAGACCGCTCCTAGCAGTGATGGGCTTCTTCTCATCAGCATTGCCCATTGCATCTGCGATGGCGCGTCTGTCGAAGTCCTGATGTGCGACATAGCCAGACGGTATGCAGGCCTAGAAGCGCTCCAGAGGCAAAGCATTTACGATGCAGTGCTGGAGTGCTACTCCAACATGGACCCGGTCACAGACGGTCTGTGGCGGGAACGATTGAAAGGCTGGGAAATCGAGCCCTTCGGTACGCTGAGTGGCAACAATGTCCACAGCAACAACTCCAACCAGGCAGCCTCGGGCTCTGGAGTAGTCCAGTACCAGAGCGACCTTCCTTGGCAAGTCCTCGAGGACAAGAGCAGAGCCCTGGGTGGTGGTGCGTCGCCATTGGCTATCCTCCAGGCCTCCTGGTCACTTCTTCTGCACTTGTTCTCCGAGGCAGACACGGAGGACGTCACTTTTGGCAGCGTAATATCGAGCCACCTGTCTACAATGACACACGCGCCCACATTCTCTGTCGTCCCATGCCGTGTGGCCTTGCCTGAGACTCAAACCATCAACCAGGTGGTTCTTGGCCTCACTCAGCAAGGCAAGTTTGCTCTGGTCCATCGGCACCTGTCTTGGGGCGTTTTCGAGACTCTGCCGTACAATACTGCCCTGGCTCTGCAAGCATACCCGGTGGAAGACGGTGGCCTCGGAGACGACAACTCTCAGATCCCGTGGACTGATGTCCGTCACCCGGTCATTCGCTACGATTTCCCCATCTTTGTCGAAGTCTTTCCAAATGATCCGTCATCGCCCAACCGGAACGAGTTTACCAACTTGACCTTCAAACTCACGTATCGTGAGGAGACGCTTTCGGAGCTATCGGCAAGCTGCATAGTCAGGCAGCTGGCTGCTCTCACGCAGACTATGCTCTCTTCGTCGCCTAATGATGTGATATCATCGCTGCCCGCACGTCTGCCGAGAAGCCTCCTATCTGCCGAGGGAAGTGTGCCTCAAGCAGATGCCTCTGGCAATGAAAGCGAAAAGCACCTGGAGATCCTACACGGGCAATTCGAGGCTCAAGCCATAGCAACGCCAAATCGGCTCGCTTTGACCTTCTACCCGTCCTTAGACTCCCCTCCCATCAACCTATCCTACGCAGAGCTTGACGCTCTCGCCAATGGCCTGGCGCAGCTTCTTCGCGAGGAGAACGTCGACGTGATTCCACTCTGCATTGAGCGGAGTGTCGACCTGTACGTCGCCGTACTGGCCGTCCTGAAGGCTGGTTCCGCCTGGTGCCCGATCGATCTGACCTCTCCCGTGGCGAGGCGGACATCTCTCATCGCGAGGACAGAAAGCAAGATATTGCTGACCAACACTGAGTCCTGGACCCTGGTGGAATCTTGTCTCTCTAGTGAGAGTTTGAAAGGCATGCGCGTTATACTCGTGGACCAACACACGAGGTCATCCGCGGCCAAGCCAAAACCGCGAGACGGAATAAAGTCAGGCGCTCTCGGTGGAAAGGATCTAGCCTACCTCCTGTGGACATCTGGAACGACGGGTGAGCCCAAGGGCGTCATGATCCAGCACAGTGCTGCGGCACAAGCTATGCAAGATCTCCAGGTTCAAGTCGAGCATGACCCCGAGGTAGAACAAGTACGCACCCTGCAGCTCTCGGCTTACTCCTTCGACGTCTTCGTGCAGGACCTGTTCTACACATGGGGCCTGAGCGGGAGCGTCATCAGCGGCACACGGGAGCTCGTCCTGGGCTCCTTCGTCGAGTTCATCTGGAAGGCCCGCCCTACGCATGCCCACCTGACCCCCAGCTTCGGTGCCAGTATCGCCGTCGAGGAGATCCGAGGCAGTCCGTTACAGTACGTGACCTTCATTGGCGAGAAGCTGACCGAAGACGTGGCCGAGGCCTGGGCCGCCCCTGGTATCACCACTCGCGCATACAACACTTACGGCCCAGCTGAGAACGCTGTCGTGTCTACCATGCGCCGCTTCTACGGTAGGACCAGAGACCAGGCCAAAGCTGCCAATGTTGGATTCCCTCTCAACCCGTGCACTTCGTATGTCGTCCACCAGGTGCCGATCCCAGGGTCTGATGGGAAGCGCTGGGAGCTAGTCCCGCGGTACGGGGTCGGCGAGCTGGCTTTGGGTGGATCGCAGGTGGCGAAGGGTTACCTCAACAACCCGGCCAAGACGGCCTCTCAGTTCATCCAGGGTGGCCCTGGGATCGATGAGCGAATCTACCTGACCGGCGATATGGTGAGGTTGAACGACCACGGATTTGAGTTCCTCGGCAGAAATGACGATCTGGTCAAGATCACTGGGATCCGCATTGAGCTCAGCGAGATCAGTGCCGCCTGCGCAAGCATCAAGGATGAAGATGATGCTATCGAGCACGTTGAGACCCTTTACCTTCCGCGACCAGACAGGGAAAGTGCCGACCATAAGGTCGTCGTCACCTTTGTCTCGGTGAAGAAGGAAAGAGTTGACAGAGATGTCATCCAGGCTCAAGTCTTCAAGAGGGCCAGGAATATGCTGCCCTCCTACATGGTTCCGGGACATGTTGTCGTGTTGAGCACGACCATGCCCAGAACTGCATCGAACAAGGTCGACCGTAAAGAGTTGCAGGCCATCTACAAGAGCTCAGACCTGCAGGCCCTGGCCGGAGGGGCCTCAGCTGCAGATGCTACCGGTCAGACCGCCGATAAGCCACAATGGACGGATGCACAACGTGACGTGCTGCAAGTGCTCGCCGAGCACCTCAAGGTGGAAGTCGGGCCTCTGGGCCCTGGTGACAGTCTGGCTGGACTGGGTCTGAGCTCCCTCCAGATCACCAAGTTGGCCTGGACTCTGAGACGTCAGCTCAAAGTCCAAGTTGGGGTGCTTGAGCTCATGAAGTGTGAGTTCCTCGGCGAGCTGGTCGACGTCGTGCTCAGCAGACAGAAAGGCAGCCAGAAGCCCGCAGATGGAGAGGCTAGACCGAACGGAGCTTCATCTGCGAAAGAGACTGAACAGTCATGGGCGGCTGCCACGAGCGGTCTTCTCACAAAGACTCTCCGCGGTGACACGCTCCCACCGAACAGCTCCCTTTTCCCGGCGACTCCAATGCAGGAATCCCTCATCTTCGAGACTATGCGCGAGCCCAGAGCTTACTGGGCCCACCGTGTGTTTGATCTGAGCCATCTAGACTCGATTGATGGTGAGCGCCTCAAGGCGGCTTGGACTGCAGCCGCCAGCACGTTCGATATCCTTCGCACCAGCTTTGTTCCTCTGGCACAACTGGATGCAGTCGCTGAAGGGAAAGATCAATCCACCAATGGCGCCTCCTGGGCCCGCGAACAGGGGCTCCAGGCCACCATCCTCCAGGTCGTCCGGAGAGAGGCAGGAATCCGTTGGAAGTGGCTGTCAAGTGACGAGGATCAGAACTTGGAGAGATGGGCCCAGGAGCCAGGGCTGACGGACTTGACTCCTATTTCTTCCCCTTGGGCTGTTACAGTCGCCGAGAAGGACCGCAAGATGATGTTGAGTGTCCATCACGCGCTCTACGACCATGATTCGTCTGTAACCGTGCTCAAAGCAGTGGCGAAGTTCTACCAGGAGAAACATGCTGTGCATGCAGATGTGGTACAGTTCTCGAGAGGAATGGAACTTGGTCTGCTGCCCACCACTGCCCAGCGAGACGAGGCCACCACCTTCTGGACCGAGCGCCTGAGTGGTCTCCGGGAAACGACGGGAGCATTGAACGCGCCATTCCCCGACCTCACGCAGTCCAGGAGGAAGCAGGAACAGAAGATCATTGGAGTGAGGCGATCCATCCCTGACTTCCTGTCCTCTGGCGCCCCAACCGCTCTTCCAATACTCTTACAGTCAGCCTTTGGCTGTGTCCTTGCGTCCTACCTCGAGCTTAAGGCCGTCGTCTTTGGCCAGACAGTATCACAGAGACTGATTCACCCGGATCTCAGCAACGTGGTTGGGCCAGCCATAGCCACCCTCCCTCTCGTTGTCCGGACAGATGCCAACTCAGCTGAGGAGCTGTGGACCGAGATGGCGCGTGACTCTTCCAATCTCTTCCGCGTCACCCACAATTTGCACCCTGTGGACATCAAGAGGCTTCTCAATGAAGGCACTGAAAGCAGCGATGCGCCTTTCGCGGGTGTCTTTGTCTATCATCCGGCCTCCAACGCTGATGACGATGACCACAATGGCGCCGGTATCGAGCAGCAGCTTTTCCGAGAAGTGGATCAGGCGCTTTCACTCAACGTAGAGCACCCTCTTGCCTTGAATGTTTTCGAGGGGGAGGGCAAAATGGAGCTCACTGGCGACGCGAGGCGTGTCTCGCAGGCGCAGCTGGAACTCATGCTGGACCAGATCATCGATCAAGCGAGGGCCATGAAGCAATCCCCGCAACTCCCTCTAAGCCAGCTGCAAAATCAGTTGGACCGTCGCTTTTTGTCTGTCAGTGGTGATTTTGAGGAGATCGCCACGGACATCGGTTTTGATCCCACCCAGACCGTCGCCCAGCATGCAGTCCAGCACCCTGACTGGATAGCAGCTGAGGAGGTTCACATCAGCGACGATCTCGACGATGATCAGGACACATTTTCCACCAAGACCGTCACATACAGCCAACTAGAAAAGCTCACCGACGCAATCGCGTCCCAGCTGGCATCGCACGAGGTTGGTCTTCAGCAGGACGATGTCATTGCCCTGTACCTCGGCAGAGACATCAAGTCGCTCGCCGCAAGTTTAGCCATCTTCCGGGCGGGTTTCGTCTACCTACCGGTGGACGAGGACCTGCCACTTGCACGGAAGCAGCTGCTGATCCGTGATGCTGGCGCGAAGCTTGTCATCACCACCGAGGAGCTCGCAAAGGACCTGGACATGGACCACGACGATCCGCCAGCTCTGCTGCTTCCTGAGGGCGATGGAGAAGTGGATCTCGTACTCGAGCAGCAGACAACCGCGTTCCAGCCTCCGTCTGCAAGCAGCCGCGGCAAAGGTGGTTACCTGCTCTACACATCAGGTTCGACGGGTCGGCCCAAGGGTGTGCGCGTTTCCAACCACAACCTGTGCCAATTCGTCTCCTCATTCTCACTGCGCATGAATGAGACCCCTTCACCAGAGCTCGAGCCAGAACAACTCGGTGGGCGCGGAAAGTACCTCAACCTCACGTCCAGAGCCTTTGACCCGCACCTAACGCAGCTTTTCGTGCCCTGGCATCTTGGCTACCGTGTCGTCATTGGCAACCGCACCGCGCTGCTGGGTAACCTCCAGCACGCGATCAACAAGCTGGGCATTACGCACTTCGGCAGCGTGCCTTCGGTGTTGACGCAGCTGCGGCTTCGGCCGGAAGACGTGCCCTCCGTAAGGGTGGTGACAACAGGCGGTGAGAAGGCGTCGAACGAGCTTCTGGACACGTGGACAAGCTCAGAAGCTGTTCGGAATGGCGAGAGTTCGCGGGCCAAGCTCATCAACTTCTACGGTCCAACCGAGGTCACAATCGGCTGCCTCGGCCACATTGTCAACCGCAATTCCAATGCCCGTAATCTCGGTCTGCCGCTCAAGGGCCTTCAAGTTCTCTTGCTGGCGCCCAACGGTGATGGCGAACAGATCATCGCCAGAAGGGGCCAGCCGGGAGAGCTATGTATTGCCGGCCCCCAGGTGGCCCTGGGCTACCTGAATAGGCCCGCAGAGAATGCCAAGAGCTTCCAGACGACCTCGCTACTGGGCGAGACCGAGACAAGAATTTACCGGACAGGCGACGTCATGAGGATGATGCAAGACGGCACCCTCGAGTTCCTGGGCAGAGCTGACCAGCAAGCCAAGATCCGTGGCCAGCGGCTCGAGCTAGACGAGGTCGTCTCTTTCCTGAAGGAGCAGGCTGCCGACGAGGGTGAGCTAGATTTCGCCGCCGCAGTTGCCGTGGGTGAAGGCAACCAGCAGCAGCTCTTCGGCTTTGTCGCGCGAAAGGCACGCCTGAGGAGCGAAATGACTGCTGAGGTCGAGCTACTCCAGAACCCTGGCCAGGCCTTGTCGTCGCTGCTGGAGAGCCTGGGGCAAAAGTGTGAGGCCAAGCTGCCGGCTTTCATGGTCCCCAAGCTTCTCTGGGTGTCGAGGATTCCGTACCTGGCTGCTTCTGGCAAGGTCGACACCAAGCTCCTGGCCAAGCTGGCAAACGACTACGTAGTCTCGCAAGACTCTGATGGCGAGGACTCTGACGATTCTGGAGTTGACGTCGCCACGAGTACCCTGAACGCTGAGGAGTCCCTTGTCGTCGCAGCTGTAGAGGAGGTCGTCGGCCACAAGGTCAGCGGCAAGGCCAGCAGCAGCATTCGACTGGGTATTGACAGTCTTTCTGCCGTTCACCTGGTCGCTCTCCTGAAGAAGCGTGGCTTTTCAAGGGTCAGCGTTTCTGATGTCCTGTCATCCTCAGCCACAGTGGCATCCATAGCCCGGCTGGCTGACCGCAACCGACCCCAAACCACCGACATCCCAGAGCGGTCTGCGCCAGGTCACAACAGGCTGCAAGAAGTCAAGTCCCTCAGCCTCAACACCGTTTTCTACGGTCAGATCCCAGCAGGTCTGGCCCAAGATTACGTTGAAGCAGTGTTGCCGTGCCTTCCCCTACAAGCGGCCCTGGTCGCCAGATCTATGGTTTGGATGAGTGCGAATGACGACAAATCCGCTTCATCTTCGCAGTCAAAGGTAGTCCCGTACGTGGCACAATTCAACTATCGTCTGTCCCCAGGAACAGACCTGGCCAGATGGCAGAATGCAGCAGAATGGGTCGTCGCATCCGAGGCCGTGCTGAGAGCTTGCTTCGTCCAGAGGGAGGACGATGGTGCGGTCTTCCAGGTTGTGCTCCGATCCACACCTTCCACGCCTTTTGAGGCCGAAGGGGAAGAGCCAGTTGACATCGTGGCCAAGATGAGCACACGACCTCCCATCAGAATCCAGTTGAGCAAGGAAGGCGACGATGCCTTCGTCTCTTTGAGGATCCACCATGCCTTGTTTGATGGTGTCGCGATTGCTGTGCTACTCCAGAAGATTGAGCAGGCTTATGACGACAGCGCGGCACGAGACCATGCCACCATCGCCAATAAGAGTCTCGATGTACTCACGAGACTCTCTGCCCACTGTTTCCTCTCGCCCGCGCAGCTGGATGTTACCAAAGATCTGTGGCAAAAGAGGTTGCGCGGCGTCCGGCCATGCCATCTTGGGTCCAATGACGACAGCAAAGAGACGGCTCGGTCTGTCCGAACTCTTCCCTGGACCTTGCGTCAGATCAGGGAGAATTTGAACTCCCAGCGTTCCACCGTGTCTGCTTCATCAGCCTTCCAAGTGGCGACGGCTCTGTGTCTGTCTCAACTCACCAAGCAGACAACCTCCGTGGTGTACGGTTTTGTCATGTCACTGCGCCCCTTGCTCAGCCAAGTGGCGGAGGGTGGGATGGACGACTTCCTTGGACCTTGCCTCAACACCCTCGTGCAGGCTTTTAGCCTCAAGAAAAGTGAGACCTTGCATGAGTTCGCCCAGAGGGTCCACCAGACTCATGTCGATACTTGCCAGGGAACCATGCCCCTCGTGAGCGTGGAGAAGGTGCAGCGCTGGGCGGGGTCAGAGGACAAGTTGTTCGACAGCCTGCTCAGTATCAACTTCCTACCCTCTGCAGATGCGTCAGAGCTGGTTCCTGGGCGCATGAGTGCTCTGCAGACCGAGAGCAGGAGTGACATGGCCTTAGCCTTCGACGTCGACCTGCATTGTGATGGCAGGGTTGTCTTGACGATTTCTTCTGCCGGTGTCTTGGACGCGTCGGACCTGGACCGAGTCGGGCAGCTGTTTGAGAAGGCCGTAGGCACGTGCGTTTCTGTCGAGAAAGAAGCCAGGGTGGGAGATTTGTTGTCAGTTGATGTTGATGTTGATGTTGATAAAAATGGGATTGCCGAGGTCACTCCTGAAATCCAAGACGGCAACAGTGACTCGGGTGCCGAGTTCGGAGCCGCCTTGGCCAGCGTGCGGAATATCCTCGGCCGCCTCCTCCGCGTCAAACCATCCGATATCAGCAATGATAAGACGACGTCCTTGTACCAGATCGGCTTGGACTCCATCACCGTCCTTCCGCTTGTCAGGTTGATCAACAAGTCCGAGAAAGTCAAGCTGAGACCAGATGCTGTGCTGAAGGCTCGAACAATCCACGGCACTGCGAGGCTGCTGCAGCAGGCGCGGACGAACTCCACCGCCATCACGAGGAGATCAGAACAGACTTCGACCGATGCGAATGATGATGATGGCACAAGGTACGACAGGAAATTGTGGCGGCTTGCCAAAGACCTCCTGTTCGTGGCAACGCCACTCCAGGAGGGCATGCTCAGCGCTTTGCTGGCTACATCGGGCAAGGCCTACACCTACAACCACACCGTGCAGCTGTCAGAGGTTGCACTCAAGGCAGACACCAAGGACCTCGCTCACTTCTTCGCGGCTGTCAACGACACTGTTCAGGCGTGCGAGATCTTGAGGACCAGGTTTATTTTCACCCAGGACGATGAAGCCCCATGGGTTGGTGTCGTCTCCCTGACTGAACAGAGCGACCTGGCCAGCTGGGCTCATCTGGGCGGGGGCAAGATCCAGTTGAGGATCAGCCACGCCCTCTATGACGCAACTTCAATTCAGACTATCTGGCGCATATTGGGCGACAATTACAGGAGTCGCCTGAGCGGCCAGCAGACCACGGGCATCGACAACGAGGCGCGACGACGACATGAGTTCCGTCCATTCGCAAAGGCGGTTGCCACAGCCCAGAACTCTTCTGTAGAGTTCTGGTCCAACCTTCTGCGTGGCTACCGCTACAAGCCCCTCGAATTTCCCGAGAATCTGTCGGCATCGGCTGCTTCGCACTTCACCATCACTCAACAGGAGCTGTCCCTTCTCCAGACGAGATGTAAGGCGGCCGGCGTGACCACCAAGACTGCCCTCATGCTCGCTTGGGCAAAGGTCCTCTCTGAGTCCCTGTACGGACAGCCCGACGTCGTCTACGGACAAGTCGTCTCAAGTGGGCACGACATCGAGACTGTCGTGGGCCCCACCATCAACACGGTGCCCATGCGTGTTACGCTTGACCAGGCACACAGCTTGGCCGATGGACTTGCGCAGGTGCAGAGGCTGAGCGACGAGGCTCTGGGCTCTAACTCTATGGCATCTTTGAGAAAGATTCAGACGATGTGGCGATCTTCAGCAGCTAAAGGTGATGATCTTCCCCCCAGGCTGTTCCAGAGCCTGTTCGTTTTCGATGGCGTTGTCGGCAACCAAGGCAGTGAGGAAGCTAGTATTTCAGCCTCTCTCTTCAGCCCAGTTCGCGAACAGAACAACAATGGTGACGACCAGCCTGCGTTTGATGATTATGATGTGATCACCAGCTTCCGGATCGAGGACAATGCACTCAAGTGGAAGCTGAGGGCCAGAATGACCAAGAGCGAGGTAGACATCCTAGGAGGTCACCTAGAGGCTGCAGTGAGGTCAATCATATCGGATGACTTGCAGAAGCCTGCGCTTGAATTCAGTTGCATGGAGAGCACGAAGAGAAGCACTGCCGCTTTGGAGGCGAAATTGAACGCCACCCGCCCCGAGGTGAATGCCTCCATGACCCAGGCCGATTCTGTCTTGCAAGTGGTCAGAAGCGTGCTTGGAAAGAGGAACCAGGGCAAGGAGATTGGGTACAACACGAAGCTCATTAATGTGGGCGTCGACTCCATCCTCGCCATTCGTCTATCGAGCCTGTTGAGGAAGCGTTTGCGGATGACCGTGAGCGTCTTCCAGATCATGAAGGGCGCGACCGTGAGCGACATCGTCCTAGCGAACTCGACCCAGAGCCTTACCACAGATATCAAGCACGAGGACGGCCAGAACACCGTCCAATCAGCAACAGGGTCGCGTGCTTTCACTGCCCAGCAGCATGCAAATCTACTTGTCGAGGCAGCCCAAAGACTGGGAGTGGACCACGAGCTTGTGCAGTCCATCCTCCCAGTTCTACCAGGCCAACGATCGCACCTGGAGCAGTGGGTGTACAACGGCAAGAGGTTCTTCGAGGCTCCATGGGTGTACCGGGTCGGTGACTCTCTAGACAAGCAGACAGTGGAAAGTTGCTGGGCACAGCTCTGCCGAACTCATGAGGTACTCAGGACTACCTTCTTGCAGACAAAAGTGGAGAATGCAGGCCTTGTCCAAGTCACCCTGAGCGAGCAATGGTCATCTTCGGAAAGCTTCGCGAGGCTTCGGGACTCGTCGAGACCCATTGAAGCCCTGGTTGAAGAGTGCGTCCGCGACGGCAACAACAAGCCCACGGACCTGAGGCAGCGCCCAGCCCGTCTTACTCTGCTCGAAGGCTGCGATGGCAAGGCTGTCGTGCTCCGACTTCACCACGCACTGTACGATGCATGGAGCATTAAGATGGTTGTCAAAGACCTGGATCAGCTCTTGGCTGGACGCGACATGCAGCGCCGCACGCAGCTCGGCGACATGATCCGTCAGATCACGGCGATCACAGAGCCTAACGCGGAGGACTCGTACTGGAAAAATCACCTGGCACATGCTCAGGACACGCTTCTCGGCTGTCAAGATGACTCGGCCTCTCTGTCGCCCTTTGGCCCCCACTTCCAGGTGAGAAGCCAGAATGTCATCCCTCAAGCCACCGCCGACAAACTCTCGCAAACCGCCAGCAAAGCAGCTACTTCTGCAGCTATCATCCTTGCCTATGCCAGGACTCTACGGAACCTCACAGGACGCTCCCGTCCCACCTTTGGCGTGAACCACGCGGCGCGGTCGCTGTCCTCGGCGGACGAGACCCAGACTCTGGACCTTACCGACGCCAACGCCCCGACCATGACCATGACCCCCTTCAGCCTGGACCTGGGTTCGGCCCCAGCAGTTGGGAACGACAAGGCCCTGATCGACTTCGTGCAGGGCCACCTGGCGCAGCTGACCAAGTTTGCACAGTCGGACGGCGTGCAGAGGTTCAGCCCCAGGTACAACGCGCACATCAACATCCTCTACCCGGGCGAAACCAACACCGAGGGCAGCAGCGAAGGCGATGCCGTGCTGAAGGTGCTCCAGAGGCACAGGCTTGACGAGTACCTTGCCTCGGAGTACTTCACCGTTACGGAGCCGTCGACCACCGCGGACTCGACGATCGAGGGGCTCGAGACGGCCCACCTCAGTCCGCACAGGTTTTTCTTCAACGTCATTGTGCGCGATGGCGGGATAAGCATCTCAGCGAGTGGCGATGAGGCTCTGTTTGGTGGGGACCGTGTAGCGGTCACGGGTTTGATGGATAGCTTTGCTGCTGAGCTGACGAGGATTCTTGAGCGCATGTAGTATTACAAGCCCAACAAGGGCGGCTCATCAACTTGTTTCTTGTTCGCTTGATTCGAAAAGCACTTTTTAGTTGCTCTGTATTCCTTTTCTTGTTCGGCATTGTCTCACTTTCGGGTTTGTAGATACGGATTATAGGCACCAAATAGACTTCAGTGTTACAGATCTTGGTTCTACATCACATCAAATGAAGTTCAATGTTATTCTCTCTTGGCGCCATGAGATTCGAACACATAACTAATGCCATGTTGGACTAAATCCTGGCAAAGGACGCTAAATTCAGGATGTGTTTGGTATTTTGTCACTCAAAGTATGGAGACCTGTGCATGGGCCGTGACAGAGGCTCTCCAATATCAAACACAGACAGGAATTAGTAAAGTTATTTGCCTGTAGATGGGATCTGGATGCCCTGATTATACAGCATACGAAGTGACGAGAAACCTGACCGGAGAAGTAGTATTCGAGAGTGCTGTTGTACTGGTTCAATCAATTACTCGTACTCAATATCAGCGATTGTGCGAAGCCGAGTCGATGTGCCCAGGTGTCCTGTCCTCGTAGAACTTCCCTCTAGCCCACTGAGGGTATACTCGACAAAGTCTTGCTATTCCCAATTTTTTTTCTTCTCTTTTTTCCCCAGTATTCCATACTTGCCTGTGGTCTAAGCCGCCATGAGCCAGCCCAGAACGACAAGGATCCCAAATACACTGGTCTTGTGATTTGCAGCCCATGGGACACGACATGCGCCAGATGTGACGTTATCGGTCGTCCCGTTGATCGCGCGAACGCATTGCACCCCTACGTTAGTCGACTCCCGGGTCCCGCTTGATGAGAGGTGGCCAAAGATGTTCACGACTGGCCAAACATTCTGCTGCGCTTCTTGGCCGGCTGCGGTGCTGTTCCCGAGGTCGCCAGGCTGGCTTCCATATGCGTAAAACCGCTTGTCGTCAAGGACGGTTTGATTGATCGCTGTGGGTTATTGAGCGTCAGAGGTCTTGGCCGGACATGGTCGTGGGTGGCCCAGTGTGGGAGCGGGGTGATCATTTATGCATGAGAGCACTTCAGATTGAGGATGCGTAGAGACACAACATACCAATGGCTTGTATCCTGACACTGTCATTTGGGAAAGCCTCGGTGCACCTCGCAGGCAAGACAAATTCAGTACAGTTCCCATTCTTGTCCATGCCATTCGAATTCGATCCACCAGCCGCCACTGTAAGCGCCTGAACACAGTCCGTCGAGAGGATGCCATTGCAGGAGCCGTCCACGGCCGTGAAAGAGTCTACGCTGTTCACAAGGCCAGGATATACCACGGCACACATCCTCCAAGAATCGGCGAACTCCATGTTATTGGGCGCCTGGATATACAAGGTGGTGGCTTCGAACACCTGGTCCTTGTTGATGCTGGAGTTGGTGGCGTCCGACAGGGACACGGCGCTCTTGACAGCTACCTCAAGCTTCCATCCGTCCACTGACTGGGGGGTGCTGTCGGCTGAGACGTCGTAGCCGGCGATGTTGAAGGCGGCTGCCGCATCAGGCTTGTTTGTGTCGGACTGGAACTTGCTCGCGGGGAGGCCGTACGGTGCTGCCGTGCTCAGGTCTCCCGAGGCGCTGGACCCGGTGTTTGGGTCGTAGGCGGACACATGGCAGGAGACGTCAAGAGCGGCGAGGAGCCAGGCGAGAGTGAGAACGTTGTTCAGCATCGTGACCGATCTTGTACTTCAGGGCCTGATGTGTTGTTCTGCTCGGTGGACCTCGGGAGAGACAAGTAGCAATAATAACGTCCAGTGAGACGTGGCAGGGATTGGGTTGATGTATGGTGGAGGTGGAGCTGTGGTTGGGAGTGGGATGAAGATAAGGAAAGATACAAACATTGCACCATTACCATCTGGGGCCCCGTAGGGTAGGTGCGTTGCACGTTGAGGGGAGGTGGGAAAGAAGTGGAGAAGGCTGGCACGCACGAAGGGAACATTTGAAGCAAGCGTTGGAGCTAGAGCCTACCTACCTGTGAATGAAAACAAGACCCATGGCCCAAGCACAAAAGCCGTGGAAGGGCGTGGGTGTCGTTCAGAGCACAGGAGTACCATCCAAATCCCGAAGTCTGTTTGACCTCAGATGAGCCAATCCCAAAGCCCAGAAACTTGAACTCCAAGCCAGCCTACGGTCTAGAAGCCCTTGAGGAGGGGGACCATCGGAACCAAGACGGGTGGGGGGCGCTTTCTAACCACGGAGGCTTCTTTTGGACTTCGGGACTTTAGAAAGTCTTAGCATGAATGAAGGTTCATACCTCAAACCGTGGGAACCTTGGAGGGTTGTACTAGTGGGGTCACGAGGGACATGAACGGCCAATTGGTGGGCGAGAGGTGGTTGAACTGCATGTGTTTCATGTTTCTTGGTCGGAGTTGGAGGCGGGGTTCTAAAGTTGAGCATGTAGTAAGAAATCCAGATCGATCGAGCACCAACTGCCGACCCCAATTTAGATTGAGCGTCGTGGAGGGCAGCAAGGGCAACTACCTAGGTACCTAGGTACTTAAGTAATTGCTTTCTACAAATATCTGGCATATGTGTGACGACGCTATGATCTGCCTACATCCACATGTGTGCATGTAGCTGTGGGATCCGACTACACTTGTTGGCCAAAGATCGACTAAAAAGAACAACAAGACGGGCAAAATTGTCTACCCGTGAATCAATCAGGAAATCTTGCCCACTTAACGCGGCTCTAGAGCTTGAAGTGCTGAGACAACTGGGCTTATTTAGGGAAACATTTATGCATGTCTACTCCGGCTCCCATGTTCCCAGCCTCGCAATTCTAAAGTTTCAAACCACCTCAGGTACTGCTCAAGTGGGGCGGAACAATACCTAGGTAGACTTATTCCACCTGTGCAATCACAGAAGGTTGAAGACGAAGTCAGAATACAAGGCAAAGAGCAAAATCTGAAGCAATCGGCTCCGAATGTTGCTTGAATATTTCAATCGATCACAGATTCCAATATATCAATGATAGCTGGTACTCACCGGAAAGATGGCAACTGACCTTGCGCACATGCAGTTTGTTGAGGCGGTGGATCTCGTGTCAGGAATACAGCAAGGACATCTAACGTCATGTCAACTGGTAACTATGTACCTAGGTAGGTATACTCGTACTCGAGACCGTCGATGGCGAAGTGCTCTGTCAGAACCGTTCGATCTCACCGTTAGCTCACTCATAACTCTGGATGCTTAAGTATTTAGACTGTGGCGAACATTGAATCTTGTGACGCCGAGCTCTTCTCTCACGGGGTGCCACGTACTTCAAAGTTGATCTCATCTTGTGCCATAGCTGCACAGCTTGCACATGTGTGTCACCTGCAGCTCATCTGTTCAATTTAACTTGGTTTGGAGCAGGTCTTATTGTTAGACGGACACCTTGTCCCATAGCAGGTCTTTTCGTAGCAAGTACCTAGGTAGGTAGTCTTTAGGTCCTAGCCTTCCAAGGTCATGATCGCATTTGGCCCGTCGGCGCCGCCATCACTTCAGTCGCACTACTATTACCTAAATCACCTGGATAAGTTCTCGAATAATGTCCACCCTGTAAATTTCGGTTTTATTTGACGACTCAGATGTGGTAGGCGAACAGTAACCCGTGATGTCCTACTTCGGTATGTACTTAAGTAGGTACCTAGGTAGACTTTGGCACACAGAGCAATGCGATATCTTTTGCATGGAGCAGTGAAAACTTGGCATAATAGTTGAGAGGGGAAGCTTTGTTCAAGTCCCCGTCAGGGAAAGCATACTTCGTCGATGAAATTCTACCTGGGATGGGACAAGAATTATCAGCTGCCAGCCATGAAGCGTGTCATGAAAACGTCCCCGAAATTTGTTCTAGAAGGCGTCAAACTCAAGACCACGAAAGATGAAGAAGCAGAGGAAGAAGAAAAGGAGAAGAAAAGAAGAGAAAGTAAAAAAAGGAAATTGAGGCTGCGAACCATCCTTCCCAAATGTCTCAACAGTTGACTGACTTGTCTGGGTCTTGACTGTACTCAAGCTGCAAGCCCCTCCGCCTTGGTCGACCAACTGCTTGTCATCTCCTACTTCCCAGCCCCAGGAGGGGGGCATGGGCTGATCACCAGTAAGATCCGGATTTCCGAGTCCCTGCATTTTGCTACGGCTTACATATATGTACCGGAGTGGATAATTAAGTGTGTATCTTACAAACCCACTCGGCATCATGGAGCCTCAGCAGCTCCGTCGCGCAGCTTTGCTGTTTCTATTTTTTTTCTTCTTTCTTTCAGATGCTCAGGTGGGAACATATTGCTGCGTATCAACAAAAAACCCAGTCGCTCCAAATGTCTATACCCAACTTGGTATCCTACTGTGGCTGAATAGAAACAGTAATTCAACGTGGGGGATAGCGTGAGGTGCCAATTGTGTGATTTATGGATGCACATGTGGACAGTCCCCTGCTTCTTTCTGTCTGTTCCAAGGTTATTTGCTGACAGACGCGAAATGGGCACCAAATCTTAATACATGTGGAGTAATTTAGTAAGTAGGAAGGAGAGGCAGGAAGGAGAGAAGCAGGTAGGAGCGCGGCGAAGCCATGTTGCCATATTTAGCAACAACTAAGTGGGCTGCCTGCACGTTGTAGGCGGACCCTAGCCAGGCACATCCGCCTGCCTCTTTTCTTGGTCGGTCCGTCTCCCATCAGCCTACCTCACCTCTCCTCTTCCGGAATGCGGGCCGCTACCACATCACATCGTTTACGCCGTCTCTGCTTGCTCCGTGTAACACGTTACACATTACACGTTACACGTTATCTCTCGGCAAGCGGCTTACCTGATGAATGAAATGCCGTGGCACATCAATTGCCGCCGAGTGGCACACGCGGTGCTGCCACACAACGTTGGTGCACGCAAACCACACAAACACCAATCGCTCTGCTTTTACTGGTCGCTGACTTTTGGTCTTGACTAGGCCCATGCTACTACCTAGGATGGTTCAAGTTCGCGGAAGACCAAGTCAAGCTCAGGATCAACATCCCATGCTAATGGCTGCCGAAGGAGCCTGCCAGAAACTCCACAGCCATGGATCAATGGTGCCATGGTGCCATGTCAGCCACAATCGCAGTCTAGGCTAGCCACTTCTGACTGAGCAGGAGCCGACACGACCAACTGGCGGCGATGCCCATAGCATAGCAAAGGCTGTGGCCATGACGATGACCGTAAGAGGGCTCGGTCGGACTGCCTCCTCCCAGAGCTTGGGCCCCGTCAGTCTCTCCATCTCACAGGCCAGCGCAGCTCAGCCGCAACCCGACCGACCTGTTGTTGGTGCTAGTATAGGCACGTCGTTTATAAGTTAGCGCCTGCGCAAAGCATGCTTCAATGCGGTTGATGACGCCCGTTGGCCTCCTGTCCGGCGTCTAAATACTTCCTGTTCTGCGAAGAGAACAGTCAAAAGTTCCCCAAGGCCCTATCCAACTTGGGCTCCTGGTGTTTTCAAACGACGAAATCACTCATTCTTCGATCTGCTTCTGTTGTCCTGCAGGCCCCGCCAAATAAGCTCAGCCGGACCCCGCGCCCGCCCACTCGCCTGCCCATACCTTACCCACGATGCATCTCAGGCCGCCACCAAGATTGTTTGTCCTATTTCCAGTTTTTTTTGCAACGCTTTCGTCGGCAGCGGTCCACAAGAGAGCAGTAAAAAATGATTTCTCGGATTATCCGTTAGGCACGCAACAATGCCTAGACGGTGCCTCGGACGACTCGCGTTGCAACGGCGACACGGTGCCACAAATGAACCAGTGTCTCTGCAGCAATGGTGGCGATTTTGTCACTAATGCTGCGAAATGCATAGCAACAGAAGATCCGGACGACATGGAGAGCACCTGGGAGGCCCTGAGACTCCATTGTTCCGATTCGAACACGCCATTATCCATCTCCAAAAAGGAATGGATGGCAGAGCAGTCCTCCACGACCACATCGGCCAAGACTACCAGCAACACAGCTACGAAAAGCACCATGCCTACTACCAGCGCAGGCCGTACGACCACTGCGACAGTAACAACTACCCCAGCGGCTACCTCGTCCCCTATTCAGGAAGACAGTGGCACCGGATTGTCAGGTGGCACAAGAATCGCGGTCATCGCTGGGTCAGTTGTTGGGGGAGTTGCAGTCCTTGCCGCTGTCGCGTTCATCTTCTGGCGATACAGGAAACCCAGGAATGGCGCCGCTTACGAGGAGGTCCATGCCATGGGTGCGCAATCACCGTATGGTCGGATGAGCAAGGCACATGCGCCATACGGAAGCCCTGATCTGGGCGCACACGAGAGCTACCAGTCAACGACAGTATCAGATCTGGGAAGTGCGCCTGACCCTCGCAGAAATTGGCACCCCTCACCTGATGGCCAATCAATACCGTGGTCGCCAAGCGCGTTCGAGGCCGTTAATCAGCCGCCACCGGTTATCCATGAGATGTCGACGGACGACGAGAGGCCCGTCTCCATGTCGCCGTCTGCACCTGTCGAGATGCCTGCGATACAGGTGATCTCGCCTACGGTATCACCAACATCCAGGTTCTCCGGGGCAAACTGGGATACTGAACGGTCTCAAATGCCACAAGAGCCGGCTCAAATGCCACAGGAACTGAGGCGCTACGAGCCATATCGCCCAGCACGGTGACCTGCCGAGTTATGATCGAGCTTGACCCATGGCTGTGGACTATTTCGCTTCTTTAAATTGATGCATTGCTTTCTGGGAGCGTCGGCGTTCGGACTCGAGTATTATCTGCAGGGAAAGAATCTCAAACGATGGGAATCACTTTCTGAGAGATCACAAAGTGTACTTCTTGTACTGTATTGCTGCTTACTGACTGAATGCATCTGATAACTCACGCGCTGCACGGGCTGCACGGCTGGGTGCTGTACCCGGTGGTCAGCCTTGGTTGCAGTAGTGTTCGACTTTGGGGACAAGTTGTGCGACCTCGAAGCCTCAGTTTCTGGCACCTTAGTTTCGCGGCGAATTGCACGGCCTGTACCTGAACGGCTTTCCGACCGGTCTTTCAGCTGCGGACAAGCACGTCCTCGGCCAAGCAGTTTCCGCCCTCCGTAGTCAAACAGCCTCGATACGATGTGCCACGGCAGTAGTCCAGGATATTGGTCCATTAATCGGGCTGAGATCACGGCCGGCGATAAGCACCAAAGGACGATACGGGACGCTGTGGCACCGGCATGGGCCCCGCTAGAATGCGGACGCGGCGCCGAGGATGACATTGAAAAAGAAATAGCCGCATCAAGGCAATCGATTGGGAGTGTCGCCCAAGAGCGTCCGGCATGCGTTTCGAGAGGTTGTCGGACGCAGGATGCGGCTGCGAGCTCTTCTTACCAGCAATTGCACGACAACTGATGTGAGTGAGTGTGTCATGCCTTGCATCTGGTGTGGCACTCAACGGGTGGCAACCTTTTTCGGCGGTGATGTGTTTTAAGCTGGAGCTTATGACATGGCCCTCACCAACGGGTCCTGTTACAGCGGACCGCGACCACTTTCATGTGTCAATTGGGGATGGGGGAAGGCTCATCATGTCTGCTTTTTGAGTCATTGACCCGACAAGAGTTGCTAAAAGCCGACGTAACGTGTCTTTCGGCCCACGTCTGAGGAAGATCTGGCAAACTGAAGAGGAGATTTTAACTTTGAACGCGCTAGAAGGAAGCAATCGCGTCAATGGGACGCTAAAAATGCCCAACAGGAGAGGAGTGGGCCCCAACACTGCCGTCTGGAACGGGATTCTCCAGTGGCTCTGTGCCCCAGGGTGGCTTTAACCATCCCCGCAGTCCCAGTCAAACGTCAAACGGTGCCAGTTTCTTGCAGCAACGCAGTCAGCAGTGAGGGTGCCAGCAAGTGACAGGCAACCAACCTACAGGTGGTCCAGGCCCAGACCGCTACTCCGGTAACGAGGCACAGAGGCACAGAGCCAAATCGCGATTTGTGCCCATTGAGCCTTGTGTTGGACTGATTGTCGTCAATAGAACATTTGAATACTACCTTTTCGGCCGCTGTCGCAACATCTTCTCCTGGGTTGGGGACTTCTCTGATTTCTTCTCGATTTCACGGCGAGCAAAGGATGACTTTGCCGTGTGTATTTGTCTTCTCGGTTCATTCATTTTCACTCTCATATGATGTCTTCACCCCCATTACACCGGTCCTACCTATCGTGGGACATTCTGCGGCCCTGTCTTGACTGCTGCAACCGACTTTGGGTATGTACTGCCTGTTCTGCGCCCTCCAGGGTCGAGACATCGGCACGGCCCCTTGCTGACGGATACCTGCAGATCAATGAGCTCGCCATCTTTGGGGAATGCGTCGGCGCGGTTGCATGGACCCCCACAATACTCGCACTACTTTTCCCAATCCTGAGATACGGTCTTCGACCTGCTTGGAATCGCAGGGGGATCTGGCTCCGCGACTTCGCAGCCGAGGAGCCCGGCGAGGCAGAGGGCATCTCCACCGACCTCATTCCCATCAAGCAGCGATCATGGAGCGTCCCGGCAGTCATGCTCATCTTGAACTCGACAATGGGCCTTTTGATCAGCATTCTGGCTGCGCTGAGCCCTGAAGCAGGGCCGCTGTTCTCAACCCCTGTGATACCGCATGTGAGCACTCGCTGAAAACAGTCTCACATCAAGCCGGCACTAACTTGAAGGGAGGCCATCACCATTATCATACTGCTGATAGAACGGCCACGGTCCGCCCCGGGGCCGACTATTGTGCTACAAGGCGCGTTGCTGCTCGTACAGCTCGTCATGTTTAGTACTGTCCTCCAAGTCTTCTCCAGAACTGGTGTCTGGATATGGGGATTTGAGATGGTGAACCCCTTGGTGTCGATCATTTTCATCCTCAACATGCCAATGCGCGACCCGCTCCTCCACAGCGAGGGTATCTGCGCTCCTTATTCGACACCCACGGTCAAGTTGCGCAGCCCAGAGGACAATTTCACCCTGTGGCAGTGGATGACCGTGGGTTGGATGTCGCCAATAGTGAAATCGGGTTGTCAGAGACAACTTCATGACGAGGATGTGTGGACTCTGCCGCTCGAGTTCCAGCACAGTCGCCTGCATCGCCTTTTTCGAGAGGTCCCCGGTTCAGTTCTCATGCGCGTATTCAAGGTCAACGCCCCGGACCTGATAATCACCACGCTTTTGGGCATCCTGGAATCGATATGCTCCCTCGTCCCAGTCGTCTTCCTGAAACAGCTCCTCGCGGCCCTCGAGGGTGAGCATCCTAATCGGAATGTAGCAGTTGTCTACGGAGTGTTCATACTATTGGCCCGTCTTGTCGGCGCTCAGTCTGGAGTGTTCAACCTCTGGTTCTGCCGGCGAGCTTACGAGCGATCTAGGGGTGAGATGATCACCATGATCTACGAAAAGACTCTAATGCGCAAGGCTTTCACCTTCCCTAGCGATGTCGATGAGGACGGTGGCGGAGAGACGAACAAAGTCGGGGCAATCAACTCGGGCCCCGCATCCATGGGCAAGATTCTCAACCTGATGCGCAACGATGTCTATGAGATTGCCCAGCGTTTCTGGGAGTTCTCCAACCTGGTCACAAAGCCGATGAGCTTTATCCTCACCATCGTGTTGATCTGGAAGATCCTTGGACCGGCGGCGCTGGGCGGCGTTCTGCTGATTGTATTCGCCCAGTTCCTCAACACCTTTATCGTCCGCTTCCTTGTCAGCTGGGAACGAGCCCGTCGTGCTGTCACCGATGTCAAGCTGCAGATCACGTCACAGTTTGTCGAAGCTATCCGCCACCTCCGATGGTATGACTGGCAGGACAAGTGGTTGGGAAACATCCTGGCCTCGAGACACAAGGAGCTGAGGTATAGAGTTATTGTCAACCTACTCAGCAAGGCCGTCGCCGCGACGAACAAGATATCGGCGTATTTTTTCCCTGTGGCTGCATTTTATGCTTACACTGTCATCGGCGGCCAACCGCTGCGAATTGATGTTGCTTTCCCCGCACTCAATCTGTTCACCATGCTCAATCAGAATCTGAATGAGCTGCCCGGGCTCATCACCGTGCTATTGAATGCCTGGGTAGCCATGGGCCGGATCGAGAGCTTCATGGCTGAACCGAACAAAGAAGAGGAGTACGGCTCGGGTGCGGGGACCTACGGAGAGGCTCGCACAGAGCGACTGGGAGAACTCAAGATTGCATTCCGAGAGGCCTCGTTTGCGTGGCCAGGCTCTCCGGCTCATAAACAAGTGCTCTCCGACGTCTCCTTTGAGGCCGGACCGGGAGTCACTGCTGTCTGTGGTAAGGTCGGCTCGGGCAAGACGGCGCTGCTGCATGCGATTCTGGGCGAACTGGATGACCGTGGAGGAAGGAGAACGGTGCCCAATGAGATGATTGGGTACTGTTCGCAGACCCCATGGCTGCAGAGCATGAGTATCCGCGAGAACATTTTGTTTTCTGCCGGATACGACGAGGCGAGGTACCGCCAGGTCCTCGCAGCCTGCTGCCTGAATCGTGATCTGGCGAATTGGAAAGCTGGAGACTTATCTATGATCGGGGAGAACGGTGTCGGACTATCTGGTGGACAAAAGGCGAGAGTCGCTTTGGCGAGAGCAATCTACAGCAGGGCCAGAATATTACTGCTCGATGACCCCATCGCAGCGCTGGACCATCAGACCGCCGAATCGATTTTACGGAATTTTTTGACCAACAAGACCTTTATGCAAGGACGGATGGTCGTGTTCGTCACGCACAGGATGGATCTTTTGACACAGCATGCCAATCAAGTACTCGAGGTATCGCAAGCCGGGACTGTCACTGTCATCTCGCGCGAGGAAATCAAGTCTCACCAGGAGCTTCTCCACTTTGCGGCCAAAACCGAACAGCGCCGACAGTCAATTGACGAAAATGCACCGGCCGAAGGAGGTGAGGACGTGATTCCTGACAAGTTTATCAAAGAGGAATATCGCGCCCATGGAGGTGTCATGGCTTCGGTGTACTGGAAGTACATCAAGGCAGGCAATCTGTGGTATTGGGGGCTCTTGATTCTCCTGTTCATCGTGTTCCGAGCGTCACGATTAATGCATTTCTACTTCCTCAAAGTCTGGGGTGAGTCTTGCGAGCCAGGAGGGCCATCCCAATTCTACCTCGCCGCAAGCAATGAGCCAGAGTACAACTTCCGAGCCCTCAACGTGTCCCCTGTTGGCGCCGCAGCTGCCCCGAAAGACTGGTGGAATATCGACTTTGACCTCCCACCCCCCGACGTCGACGTGCGGCCGTGGCTGTTTTGGTTCTTCATAATTGCACTTCTGCAGTTCATATCCTTCGTCCTCGCCGATCTCACCATCGTGCTCCTCATCTACACCGCGGGCAAGCACCTCTTCAAACAGGTCATGCTGAAGGTTGCCAATGCGACGTTCCGTTTCTACGATGTCACCCCCGTTGGAAGGCTGATGAACCGACTTACGAGCGATATTGGCACCATCGACGGACAAATTGTCACACAAATCCGCGATGTCGTATGGCATTTCATGTTCTGGTCCTCCAGTCTGTTCGTCATTGCTTCGACTGCGCCTGTCTTCCTCGCGATCGCCATTGTGATGACCATACTCTTTGTCATGGTCTTCCTGCGTTTCTTACCCGCTTCGCAGTCCCTCCGACGACTCGAGATGGTCTCCCTATCACCTCTCATGTCCAATTTCGGAACGCTACTCGAAGGCCTGACCACGGTGCGCTCGTTCCGCGCACAGCCGCACTTCCAGGACCGCATAATCGTGACAACAGATGCCTTCCAGAAGATGGATCATTTCTATTGGTCGCTCCAGGCCTGGCTCATGTTCCGCTTCGACACACTATCCGCGATTTCTACCTTCATCCTGACCATGTCGGCACTCTTTACAGGCCTCGGGGCCGGCACAGTCGGCTTCGTTCTCGCTGCGGCGGCAAACTTCGTTGCCTGCACACACAACATGTGCCGTAAATATGGTGAGCTTCAGATGCAGTTCGTCTCTGTCGAGCGTGTCATTGAGCTCATGGACCTGGAGGAGGAACCTCGCGGTGACTTTGACCCGCCCGCCGCATGGCCGAGCTACGACGACGACATTGTGTTTGACAACGTCACGGTCCGATATGCCAAGGGTCTTGACCCGTCACTCCGCAACCTGAGTTTCCGCATCCCCGCCGGCTCAACCGTCGCGGTCACAGGCCGGACTGGTAGCGGAAAGAGCACACTGGCGCTGACGCTGCTGGGGACGATGTTACCAGAGTACACCGAGTCCACAGGCACGTTGGGAAGCATCAGAATAGGAGATGTCGACGTGGCGAAGGTTAACAAGCACGCACTGAGACGGCGCATCAGCTTCGTCGCACAGGACCCTGTATTGTTCCCAGGGACCTTGAGGGATAACCTCGATCCCATCCGCGAGCATTCCGACGAGGAATGCGAGCTCGTACTGAGGAGGGTGCTCGGCGCTGTAGACGACCTTGAGGATGGCCTCGCCAGCGGCTCAACCACACCAGGCGGCTCAGAGCCTACATCTGAACCGCACAGCGGCAACGGTAGCAGCAACGGCGCCAGCATTGCAGCCGGCGAGACAGAAGAGCACCACAGCAATGGTGACGCCGGGAAGCCCAGCACCAATGGACACACAAAGAACGTCGGCAACGGCAACCCCGACGGCAATAGCAAGCAGAATTCGTCTGGCTTTTCACTGTCCACGCGCATCGACGGTGGCGGTAAGAACCTGTCGCAGGGCCAGCGGCAGCTCATCGGGCTGGGCCGTGCGGTGCTCCGCCGGAGCCCCGTGGTAATCCTGGACGAGGCGACGGCGAGCATCGACAAGAAGACGGCCTTCTACATCCAGCAAGTTCTCAGGGAGGAACTGCGACAAAGCACGGTCATCACCATCGCGCACCGGGTGGAGGCGGTTAAAGACGCCGACTTTGAGATTGTGCTGAATCAGGGCGGGCTTGTCAGGGCGAGGAGCCTTGCTGGCCAGTGATAGGATTGTACTAATTTCCTTTTTGGTTCTCAATTGTTCTTTCTTTCTTGTGGTTGTATAGGATGTGTTGTGTAGGGGTTTTGAGATGGCCGGAGCGAGTGTCCTCTTGGATGTGCCGATTATGTGTTGGGGTGGCATCTATTTGATTTATGAAAAGAATGAGTGCTGATCTATAGATGAGGGCTGAATTTGGCTGGAAGTGTTTTAGAATTTTGACTGGAAAGCTGTTAGAGAACGCACATCCTGGTTGTGGCACTCTGCCTTCAAGCTAGCATACCCCCATGAAGAGTCCATGGAGATCATGAAAAATAATTACCAACTATTGAGCGCTATTATTCCAGATATTTAAAGTTAAATCTTCATGACATGTGCATTGAACAAACGTGTATTCTGTGCGTTCAGCCCTCAAGAAACTTACACAAGTGAAGTGTCTTCAATTTGCCCTGAAAGGAAAGCCTTGCGAACTTCAAAGATGTTGTGTATTTTTTCTCAGGCTTGAACAAGATAATTTCAATTGATAGCTTACTTCTCACGCTGTCTTTACAAGTTGGCAGAGCTGATACCAGCTGACATTGGAGATGTCTTTAGTTAGCTAAGTATCTCTAGGGCACTCTGAGTCTATCAAGACTGAGAGAAAATGGTTTGTTTTCATGGAGATAGGGGATAATTGATTGCACCTTAAAACAATTATTTTAGGTCAAAGACATTTAACAGAGACTTAATAAGCTACAGAAAAGTTGTGTGTCCTCAGAAGACAGTATTCGGCACTTGCACGGTGAGTGCTAGTGCTGGCTGGGTCTTGACCCATTGCACAGGTGGCGCTGGTGTTTTTATGGGAAACTTCTATGAAGTGGCGGTCAGGGCTGAATCCAAGGCGGTTTTACTCACCACATGTTAGTTCCTCTCATTACTTTTACCAGTGATTATTTGGCATACATAATTCCTTAGGTATGAATTCTATTGGATACACTGAGGTACTTCTAACCTGGTTTACTATACTACTTTACCCTAGGTAACGTAGGTGTAATTTGTTATAACAAAGCGCCTTTGATACTAGTTTCATGAACTATTCTAAGTATGTTTCCTGGCCAAGTGTGTGGTGTATAATGAATTCTCTTAACTGGTTGGGTCATTACATCCATGGATGCCTAGGTAAGTTCGTCAATGTTGCCACAAAGCTATAGTATTGATGCATATGCTGCTCGCCCTGGGTGTGCACCACAACTACACACCCTGAAGCTTTATTCGTTTTTTTTTCTAGCGTCCACATGCCTTTGCAAGGTTTTAGGCAGCCTCATTTAAGATATTATGAAATTGTGGTTGAGAGCTGTTAGGGAGAATACTTATTTAGGTGGCTTGGACAAAGGTCGCTGTTTTCCAACACAGGTAGCAAAGTCAACCCATGCATTGGTGGGAAAGGAAAATTGACGTTATCATCCTGGGAAGGCTTAAAGGTACCCTAACCTAGCACTTGGGTTACGGGCCACGTGTCACAAGTTGTGTTCAGTTGATTTGATAAACTTGAGCTCTGTCGATAATCAGGACTTGCTCAAGATATCAAGAGCTAGCTAGGTATAGCATGAAATAGGAGTGCCAGAAGGCGTGTACTTTACAAGTTAAGCCACAAGGCGGAGAGCCGAGGCGTCCCTCAACACCCCCCCCCCCCTCCTGCTTGTCTTGTGCCTTGCCAGATGCTTGGCAGTTATCCCAGTAGTTGGACATTGCACACCTGTTCCCACAAGGGTATAAGGAAATGCGCGTTGGCAGTGGCATCAATTGAGGTCACATAACCGGATACATAATCGACTAACGGAGGACACCTACGCACCACACTCACTCTGCCAATCGTCTATAGAAGATGAAGTTGGAGGATTGGTTCTGTAAGCATGTGAATGTCGATACCCTGACGTGTGGTCACAAGCCTGAGAAGGAAACAGCTGACTTCAGGAATTCCATGGTTATCCCCGACGTGAATTCTGCAGGGGAACGACCGTGATGTGCCGCCGCATGAACGGCAGCTAGGTCGCAGATTCTTGGCTTTCCCCTTTCAACCAGCTGTTGCGACCAACAGAGTGCCTCAGATCCCCCGCCGGGCATACATCTTCTTAGGTGACGCTGTCTGTAAAATATTAGTATTACCGGCCACTGTGATCCAATATCCATATTTGCATAATGCCGGTCTTATGCCTTATGCCCAAGTTACCTATACACAAGGACCTGCATTGATCTTGGGGCTGCCGCGGAAGCTCCTGACCTCGGCATCGTGAACCACATGTCGTGGGCATAAGCACCTGGGGCAGTGGCTCAGATGAGACTGGCAACCTCATGTGATCTCTCAAGTTGCAGACCTTACTTAAGGAAGAGGTTCGCATACGGAAATTTAGTATGATGTCACTTCAACTTGCACTCTGCGTAAGCCAACACAACCATCCACGGAATAAAACATGACAATGTCAGTCAACAAAGTGCAAGACCACATCGACGCTATTCAGCGCAAGCTGGAGAAGTCCATCAAGATCGCCGCCAAGGGGCCTGACATGAAACTCGGCGACATTCTCAAGCTTGGACGCAAGACCAATTCTATCGTCTCCGAAATTAAGAAGAGCATCAGCGAGTACGATGTATGTTATCTCAGCAGCCACCCATCGATTTCTCGATGCGTGAAGGCAATGAAGCACTGACAGAAATTCAATAGGGAGCCGACCCTACTCCTGACGAGGCACAGGTTATCCTCACAAAGATGGAGAAGGTCGTCGAGTTGACAGAGAAGGAATTGGAAACCATGGTCCAGAACAAACCTCGCATTGATGAGCTACGTGTTGGAGGTAAGTGACGACTGGATCCCATGCTACCCTGTGGGTACTTGTATCAATACCCTCCCCTTCCATACGGCGCACGTCCGGACTGCATCTCTTCAGATTTGACAAACAAGGCTTGCTTGCACTAACGCCACTACTAATCTTAGGTCTCGTTAAGAGGAACTTGCTGAACAGTCGAGAGGCGGGAGCCAAATTCTCTGCGACGCTGAACGAGGAGGCCCCTGACAGCCTCAAGCCTTCGGCCCAAGCGCTCGAGGAGAGGCGCACCGAGGCCTTCGATAAGGCTGTCCAAGTCTTTGCCAATGCCCAAGGAGGCGAGGATCAAGATGATGGGAAGGACGATTCAGATTAAGCCCCGACAATGGGACTCTGGTTTCTCGTGCTAGGAGGGTTGTTTGAGAATTGACTGCGAGCGGTTGAACCTCGGATGACTTGAACAAATAGAGTAGCAGATCGCCGAAATCAAGAATACAACGGAAATTTGCGCCTAAGTTCGCTCGACGTCAGACCCTGAACAGAACGAACCACGTACATACCGTGTGTATACTACCACCCACCTTCCAACCACATAACTTAACATAACGCTATGTAAAGTAAATGGATTTATACAACTATAACTTAATTAATAAGTATAATACATAGCAAGTAATAGTATTAAAATAATTATAAAACGATTCTTAATTAGTATCTTAAGCTAGATATTAGAAATTCTACTTATAATATGTATAACTTTTATTTAAAACTTCTATTTTAGTTTTAAATTCTTTATACTATTCTAGGGTATAAGGAAAACCTACTATAGATAGGCTATATAAATAGTTATACCGCCGCGTAAATTTTTAGGGTTTTTTAAAACTTAATAATCTAACTCTTTTTTTACCTTATACTATATATACCCTCTTTAATTAAAGTATACGAAATCTATCTTTTAGCCCTAGGCTACTATTTAACTTTCTTTCTGCTTTTTTCCTCTATAGCGTTAGATATACCTTTAGCGGTATCTAGTAAAGCAATAAAAACGAGAACCCAACAGTGTTAGGTCGTCGCTCTGCTAGATGCCGCCAAAGGCACGTCTAACGCCGTAAAGGAAAAAAGGGGAAGAAAGTTAAATGGTAGCCCAGGGCCAAAAGATAGATTTTTATACACTCTAATTAAAAAGGATATATACAATATAAAGCAAAAGAAGAAATTAAGATTATTATTCCAAAAGCTTAAAAATCTACGCAGCAATACAACTGCTTATATAGCCTATTAGTAGTAGGTTTTCCCTACGCCCTAGAATACACCTCTTTTAAACCTATTATATATACGGTAAGCAATAGGGCAATACAACTAAAGCAACCTAATTAAAAACCTTAAGGGTTTTTTCTAGTGTTTTAGTGGCTTATTTCAGCCTTCTATGCCTCCTCTTGCTCCTCCTTTATAATACGCTTATTCTTCTTAAAAACCATTTTAATAGTATTTGCCTATAAAACGTATTTAGGTAGAATTACTAGTATAGAAACTTATTTGTATACTTTTAAAGTATTAAAATACTTATATATAGCCTCGTTGTATATAATAATGGCGTTTTTATAAAGCTTAGTCGCAGTAGGTATTCTACTTTTTCCTTTTTTTTTTGTATCCCAATTAGAAAGCAAAAACTATGCCCTATTAAATATAGGAATTATAACTTAATTATTATGCAAAGCAGCGCTTTTTACTTTTACTCTTTTAATAGTATTAACTATAAAAAGTTTACTAAATTCTTTAATAATATTAAACTTTAAGGTTTAATACTAAAACATTTAGTAATTAATAAAGCGCTTTAGGTTAATTTTGCTAAATCGCTAGAAGATATTCTTGATTATAAATTCCATAGGCTCTCTATTGGGTAATAGCTTTTCCAATAGGATATTTTATATTTCCTTTTGCGTAAGTTTTTACTAGGAAATAAGCTAGCCCTTAGTTTTTTTTAAATCCCTTATTTTGTTTAAAGTAACAATAAGTTAGTTTATAAACTATTAAACCTATTTACTAGTTTTATTTATTTCTAATTAGATTGCAAACATTTATATATAAAAAATAAACTTTTTTAAAAAACGCCCAAGCAAAGTGCTTTATACAAAGTTAAAGGTTATTTAATTTTTAATTATCTAGTTAGATTTTCCTTTATTTTCCCAAAAGAAGAAAGCAACAAAGTTAACTACATGCTACCTATAGTTTGTAAACAAAAGTTAAGTAGTTAAATTAAGTTATATAGCTAATAGTAGCAGCTTATTAGTTTTTTTTTTAGAAAGCCCAATTTTTAAGTATAAAAGTATAATATCTTTTATAGCATTAAAATTAAATTTGCAGCTCTTTACATTTAAATAAGTATTTGCAATTAAGATTTTTTTAAGTTTGCAATTATAAATAGCAACTACTTAATAATTAAAATAGTAAAAAGATAGAATAATAAACTAATAAGTTTTTTTAAGCTTTTGCTACTTAAAATCTAAAGTTAAATATTTATTGTATTTAGTACGCTAGTTAAAAAAGAAAATAAAATTAATAAGGTTTAATAGCTACTATTGTAAGAGCAAAATAATATAATTGCTGCAAAGTTATTACTTAATA
Source organism: Diaporthe helianthi (assembly GCA_001702395.2). Taxonomy (NCBI): domain Eukaryota; kingdom Fungi; phylum Ascomycota; class Sordariomycetes; order Diaporthales; family Diaporthaceae; genus Diaporthe; species Diaporthe helianthi. Next base: position 1,205 of record MAVT02000333.1, on the reverse strand, counting down.
ACAAGAAGTCCTTTAGCATTATAGAGCAAGAGTAAGAAATACCCCTAATGTTTTTTAAAAAAAACAAGTAAATCTAAAAGGTTAATAAAGCTTAGGGTATAAATTAATCCCAAGAAAATATATTCTTAAAATATACTTTATTTCCTTAAAAAGTATTTAATTAGCATTATAGAATAATAGTTGTTTTACCTTAAAGTTTCCTTAGGATTTAGAAATATAAAGCCTATTTATAAAAACTTAAGTTTTAAAGAAATCTTAGCTAAAAGCTATACTTTCGCTGTACTTAAATATATTCTAGTTTTAAACATCTACTAGGTTTAAAAAGTAAACTTTAAAATGGTAATTACTAAAGTTAGTGTAAAAGGGCAGGGAACTTAGCTTAACGTTCGCTCCTTTTAAATTAAAACTAATTCCCTTTTTAATATTAGGCAAAAAGGCATCTAGGTTAAGCGAATATTCTAGCAAAGGGAATTTAAAAGCATTTTAAATAATTTTCTTAAGGTTTTGCATTAAAACGTTTAACAAAGGCCCTTTAGATTTACTTTTTTCGCGCTATTAACGCTTGCTTATCTTAAAAAGTATGCTAATTAGGGAAATAAAAAAGTAAATAACGAAAAAAGAAAGTAAAAAAAGAGTTTTATATCCCTAGGGGTTATTGTATAAATAGTGAAAAGAAGGTAAAAAAGGTAAGGATATATTTAGTTAGCGCAATGCTTAATAGTAACCTTATATAACTTGCTTTTCGAAGATTTACTACTAACTAACCCAAGAAGAAGAGATCTAATTAAAAAGAAATTAAGCAAAAAAAGTAGCTACTACGTTGTAAAAAAGAAAAAAAAGATTTAAATCTAGCCAAAAGTAGTAGATAAAGCTCTCTTAAATGGTTACTAAAGGGAGGGTTGTTTAGCAAGGAAAGTTACAATATTAAGTAATTTACTAGCGTTTTTTTTTGTTTAATCAAATAATGGTTACCTAATTAAACCATAACTAAGTTACTAAATACTTCTAACTACTAATTCTATTGGTTTCTATTCCACCCTTTTTAGGTTTTTAAATGCTATTGCTAGTTGTTAACCTTTTTCTTTTTTCTTTTTTTTAACAAAATATTTAAACTTCCTTATTTATACTCATTTTTCTTAATTAAAATAGCAAGCAATAAAATAAACATTAATAATTTTGCAAATAATTTTATAAATAATAAATTT
>MAVT02000332.1:0-36353 GCA_001702395.2 Diaporthe helianthi | reverse complement strand
TTACTATAGTTCTAGCTTAGTAGAGGAACTTAAAGAATATAAATAGTTAATATAAAGATTTATTATAACTATAAGTAAAACGTAAAAGCTAAAGAAGAAATAAAAGGATATTAATATATATAGTTCTAATATTACGGTACTATATAAGTATAAGCTATAGTATTACTCTCGATAATATAACGTTCCTCTTTTATAAAGGCATTATTTAGTATAATAGGCTTTCTTATACTATAATACCTAAGACGTTAATACTAATTACTACTGCTAAATTATACCGCTCTACTAACAGACATTAATACTTAATGCTATATATTAACTATCTACAGTAGTCTATAGACCCCGTACCGTTATAACATCTAAAAAATAAACATTGAAATAAGTATAGAGCTATAAAAGCTTTTATAAATAGCTTATAAGCTTAAGAAAAATATACTTATAGCCGAAGCCTTATAATAGCTAAATATTATAATAATAAAGTAGAATTAAGTAAATAAAGTTAATATAAGAATAAAGAAAATAAGTATATTTAGTATAAGAAAGAATAATGATAATATAAAATACATAACCTTTTTTAAACGAAATGATTTTATTAATAAAAAATCTAAAAACGTTATTAATTTTACGAGTATTAGAAAAACTTCTATTAAATTTCAAGATAATTAGACTTTAAATCAAGAACAGTCCCTAGTAAAATAAACATTTAAAATATTACTAAATTGTATTAAATAAATAAAGACTTAAATAAGGGTTATAAATAACAGTTAACTATACCTTATTACTAATTAAAATGAATTTTATCATAACTAGTTTAAACGTAAAAAGAAAAGTTAATTATTATTTTTAAAAGAAATTAAAGACTAAGTTAAGCTTATAAAAGCTATAATTAGTATTATAACTTTAATAAAATATAAATAGTTAATATATTTACTTTTTAAATTATAAACTCTTCTTATATATTAGGTAATAGCTACTACTTAAATAAGGGTTTAACTATAAGAAGGTAAGTCTTTAGTTTATTATAAAAAAGTACGTAATAAGAACTTTTATTATCTACTATTACTTAAATTAAATAAGACCATTTTTTCCTTAAGAAACTTTTTTCTTCGCTAAGTAAAATGTTATAATATTAATACATTAAAATGTATTCGGAAATAGATTAATACTTTACATTAGTAATATTTAACTCCTATTATATAATATAATATATTAGACTAGTTATTTTACGTATATTTTAAAAGCAAAAGTTAGGATTTGTAGGTAGTTCTACACTTTTTACAACCTACTGTATTTACAAATGGTCTAAAAGATGTGAGGTTGTAATACTCATTGCTACCCTGGACGGCGAAAACTGCAACTGAAGGGCCAACCCCCTGGATAATGTGCTCATTTACCTGCAAACGGCTGCAGATACGATACTCCAGGGCACCAGCATGACCCACAGCAGCACACAGGAGCCCTTGCAGAGGCGCGCGCTATGTAACCTTCAGCTTTGTTTTAGGCTCACAGCTGACCTGCAGGACCAGGGCTAATATACTGACCTGGTGCATCAACCAGTCTTTGACATCTGGATTAATTCAAGAGGCAAGTACAAAAAGCTAAAGGAAGTATAAAAGGAAGAGAAGTTCTTCCTTTTGTAGAACCTAGACACTATCCTTTAGTTTTTTTTTTTTTTTTTTTTTTTTTTTTTTTTTTTTTTTTTTGTTATCTGTATTTCGATGCTGGAACACACTCATCATGAAAAGGCACTACTTGTGCTGGCAAGATGCAACCACCTACATACTCAGAGGATACTTTAGACTATTAGGCAATCTAGGCAATATCACATAGTATACCTAAGTACATATGTAGGTACATTAACTAAGGTAATTTTACTACAAATTGTTTTCTTATAGAACAACCTTAATAAAACCTAAAAGTAATGCTGACTTGATCCTTTAAGAACTTGCCTGGAATAATTCAGGATCTAAAGTTGCCCAGGTATTTTTACACCGGAAGCTTCAGAATTGCCCACCCATTTAATACCCGCCACAAATATTCTTCAGCGCCTGTGCACACATATATGCCCTAAAAACAAACTTCTAATGTTACTTCTCCTTTAACACAAAAGTCTCACCACACCACCCATAAGCCCTATTCAGCCTCCTCCCATGCCGGCGAGCGTCTCGAAACGGTATCTTTCCGCTAGGGTGCGGCTGGTGGAACTGGATGCTCCGGTCGACGCTCAGGGCAACAGGTCGGAATTGCCATACAGAGCTGTAGAGCTTCTCTGCCGAGAAGCCAGTTGAGGTTAGTGCGTGGAGGAAATCGTTCCAGGCAACCTCCCCTGGTACCGCTGTCGGAGAGGGATTGAAGAACAAGGTGTGGAAGACCTTGAGGGCTCGTGCGTCGACTGCTGAAGTCAGCCGCGAGTCAGGCGGGCTTGGATCCTCGGCAACGGTTAGGGTTGCCCTTGCAACTCCCCTTGTCTTAGTCTTGGTCTTGGCCAAGGGTGTATCAGTGCTGGTGGTCTTGCTGGGGCTGATACCAAAGTGCAATGCAGACAGGGGCTTCTGTAATTTCTCAACGTTGTGATCCGTAGTCTGTATAATCTTTGACTTCTTGATGGGCTCAACCCATTCTAGGGTACGCTGTATGATCCTTGGCTGAGATAGCAGGAGTTGAACAGCTGTTCCTTGAAAGTCATCAGCTGCCGAATGGGCTAGTTTGTCGATGCATGCCCAGAAGCCATCCAAGTTTGCCTCAGACTGTCGCAAGGTCTCTGTGTTCTCCTGTGTCTGGCGCTTGCCACAGGATATGTGAACCTCCCCCTAGACAAATTGCCCAGATCCTGGGCTTTCATCATAGTCTTTGCTGTAAATGCATTCATGATGCCGTCTTGTCGCGCCCATGTCTTTGCCCATTCTTTGTCAATGTTAGATATGTGTTCCTTTGCCGCAAAATCAAAACCACTGGCCTAGGGCTGGTATAGCTCAAGCTGTGTGTAGCACTGGGTGAGAATGGAAAGCTCGCCTGTTATCCTGGCAATATACGGGGATACTAAGTCCTTGGCCCTCTGCTCAGAACTAAGAAGACGATCCAGGTTGTCCATGGCTAGTGGCAATTGGAAGAAGAACACATCCAGTCCCTCATCCCACAACATGGTGAGCGCCATAAGAAGCCTTGACTCAATATTGTCCAACTTGAGTTCTGGCTTAAGCCCAACTATAACCTTTGTTGGCGGCGCATCAACTGGTGGTGGATAGCGGACGTAGAACTGGCGAAGAGGTGGAGACCCAAACGCATTGAATTTCAGTCGAGCCATGGGCCAATTTGTAGCTCCCCTAAGATACTGTCGAAAGCGCAGAATTGCGTAAAGGAAGTCCTCAGGCAAGCTAGTCGAGGGTGAAATGATGCGGGCATACTTTGTCTGCAAAGCCCGTAGCTCCTGAGCTTGTCGCCGAAGGTCAGAGAATACGTTGACCGGGACGAATGCCTCGGCAATCAAGATGCTGATGACATTTGCTCTGAAAATTTGACTCTGGGGCCCGCTGAGAATAGGCCAAGGTTTTCCATTGATGTCTTTGATCAACTCTTGCCGATGCTCGATCATCTCCCGCTGCGTGCTTGCAAAATAACCAGGGTCTTCGCGGAGTGTCCACAGGTGGTCCTGGGCGGCTGACTCCTGAGCAGCAAGGAGGGACTCGATACGACCGAAGTCGACATGCTTAGGGACTTGATAGGGAGCCTCGGCTGACATGGTGGCCAGAGAATAGAATCCATTATTCTCAGCCCCAGTCTTGAGTTGTGGTTGTGGTGTGATGGGGAACGCGTCGCTTGTCAATGTCTGGGCAGGGATCTCGTGCATTCAATGTTATCTGTTTGCAACAGTTGACCAGGAAGCCCAGGAGACGCTCCTGCGCCTCAAGGATGAGAAGGCCTCTTGTTGGCTGAAATTGCTTCCGGCTTATTGACTAGTAGTGGGCGTCAGGGTGCTCGTCCCACGCCAGGAGCTTGCCATAATTGTCGGGGCCAACCGCACCATTTAGGATCATGGTGCTTTTCGCGTGGCAGTTGGTCTGGATAACACAAAGACAAATTCCCAGACACATTGCCTCAAAGTCGGCGGCGGCGAAGTCGCATGGATCGTGACGGCCACGGGCGCTCAGGAGTAGCAGCAGGATTTTCGGCTGGGAGAGATCTTCCTGGTTGATGTATGGCCAGATGAATAGCTCTCTGTATTCTAAGCCTGTCGAATTCGCGCTTATGTCTCGAACCGCCTGGCGTAAATCAGTACTGTCCGGGTTCTGGCGTCCCCAACTTCTGATTGCTTCGTGATCTGGGCGATGTGCTGTTGCCATATTGGGCCAAGCTGTGAGAAGAATGGCCTGGCGCTGAGTCTTGGTCTTCTTGCTCCAACGATTCTGGATGGTCGCTTCGTGTCGCTCGAGGATGGCACGCAACTCGGTTTGGCTGGCACACAATCTGCGTGACCTGCCTTGAGCCTCAAGTTGGATTTCAACCAGAGGCATCAATCCTGGGCCACTCATGCTCTGGGCGATACTCTCAGTCGGAGATTTCTTATTGAGCATTTGGTGCTCAGCCTTGTCAGCTTTGGTTGAACCTTTCCGTGCTTCCATCGTGCCCAGCCGGTTTCAGAATATCTGCTGTGAGGGGAGGTTTCAGTGATTTGCTTGTCAAGCTTGAGGGCAACAAGGAACAGCCAGGAGAGTAATTTGCGTATTTTTATAAGGGAAGATTGGGAAAATTTGATCTGGATGCAAGCAAGCAAAAAAACTTTTCTATAGCTGTTGTCCTAGAAAATATCCATTCCAAACACCTTCGAGTTGTTTTCCAATGTGAGTTTGATTGGACCCACCCTGGCCAGGAGCGTTTTCGTGTGTAAGTGAAAGGGACCAGGGTTAAACCCTTTCCCTGGTATGGGCGGCCCAATGTGATTGATTGACCGGGCCGGATTTCTGTCAACCGCAGACTGCAGTGGCTCGTCTCACCTTCATACCGACTCCCAGCTCTCTCAAGACAACCGAATTGTCAGCGAACCACGAGCCAGATTCTCTAAAGGGGCCCACAGGCACCGGGAGCGGCCACTTAAGAGATGGCCATTGAGCTCATCTTCCCGTCTCCCCACGCGGCGGCGGCGCAGGACGGGGCAAAAACCCGCGAGTGCCTCATATTCTTCCTCACAGGCAACCCGGGGCTTATCGACTACTACGAGCCCTTTCTACGGTTCCTACGCAGCCACCTAGACGCAATAGAGACCAAGCGCCACCACAGGGTAGCCTTCCACCTCTACGGCCGCAACCTAGCAGGCTTCGACGACACAGACCACGACGCCCCCTTCAACACGGGCTCCAACCCGCCTCACAATGTAGAGCACCAGCTGCAGACCTGCGCCAAGCACCTGGCCACCGCGAACGTCGTCCCGGCCGGCCGGCCCCGGGCAGGCCAGCCCTTTGACGACGTCGTGCTCATCGGCCACTCCCTGGGCACGTACCTCGCGCTGGAGCTCTTCCACCGGCACATGCACGACCCGAGCCTCAATCCGGACCTGCACCTGCGGTCGGGCGTGCTGCTCTTCGCCACCGTCGCCCACCTCGCCAAGTCGTCCAAGGGCGTGCAGCTGGACCTACTGCGGCGGATCCCCGTTGTGGGGACGTATGCGCCCCTCGTCGCCAACAGGGTGACGTCCTTGTTGCCGCAGGCGCTGCTGCGGTTCATCACGTCGCGGGTGTTGGGCATGGACCCTCGTAAGCAAGCTTCTAGATATAATCTTTGCGCCCTAAAGGATAAACATGCCATCTGGTTTATATAACAAAGACTTAAGGAGCTGCAGGTGTTAAAGACAGGCTATGGCTGCCTTGTGGCCTTCTCCTTGCTATATGAGCGTGAAGCTACTCCTAGAGTTCTTTGACTGCTGACTCTGAATTTTGTAGATGCTGTTGCAACAACGGTGCGGTTTCTTTCCAGTCGTGATGGTGTACATCAAGCGCTGTACCTGGGGATGGATGAGATGACTGTCATCTCGGAGGAATCATGTAAGCATCACTCCTTGCCCATCACAGATCCCCATCTTTTATGTTTTAGAATGTTCTACCAGAATGCACCACTCTAGGACCCATAGCAGGACTAATGTCACCACCAGGGACAGAGGAGCTTTGGGAGATCAGTGATGAGGCTATTGCGCACAGGGTGGATGTGCCCAAGTTCTACATCTTCTTTGGGAAGAAGGACCATTGGGTTGCAAACAAGACCCGTGATGAGTTCATCCTCCGGAGGGAGGAGCATGCCACGAGAGAAGAGGCGCCAAAGCATAAGAGGGGCCGGACAAGGATTGAGATTGATGAGGGGAATTTGCCTCATGACTTTTGTATCAGTGAGTAGTCCTTTCTTCATTCTCCTGGCAGCTCCGCGGGGGCTATTTTCCAAGGAGCATCCAAGTAAGGTGTGGTGGGTGTTGTGCTGACATCGACACCAGCTACAAAAGACAGCGAGACGGTTGCAGAGAAGGTTGGTGTGTGGTTTGACGAGATTGCTGAGCATCTGTGAATACCTTGGGTAAGACTTGGTACAGGTTTCAAGACAAGACCTGAACTGGTGTTCTGCTGATATTTGTTCACACGGGCAATGGTCGTTCCTAAGGGTAGCAAGGGAGCAATCAGTTAATGCAATTAGAGAGAAAACAGCACTTGAGCAGACAGGATTATCTCAACAGAGGTTGTCCCCGAGGAGAGTTGGTCAGGCATTTACAACTAAGACATGGAATCATTGATGGCGTTCTGGTGGGGACTAGAGGAATAGATAGGTTTTGGTACACAGAATTATTTCTGTCGGGGGCTTGCCAGGAGAAGCGGCTGAGCATCCAGTTGAAGAAAGGCAAATGATTTGGCTGAAAGATATTGGCATCGATGAGTTGAGATGCTTTGTGCTTTTGTAATAAATTAAATTAGTCCTCTTGAGGAGCCTTGACTGTGTTGTGTGGGAAGAGTCAGTCAAGCTTGATAGCTGGTGAATCAGCCCACTTTGTGCCAACTGAAGGACTCAAATTTCTAACTGAATCATCCACTGAATTGGTTGCGAACCAAATACCTCCAGACAAATTATAAGCTGAACTCTATTTGCTGTCAAATTTGCAAGACAATCAGTCCTGTTGTTGTCTCTCGTGGTCACTAGTTGAAAAATGGAAGGGCATGGATGATCCTCCAAGCACGCAATCTGCAGGCTAGACGATGCAAGGCCGACACCTGCGCACGGAGCCGCCGCCCAGCTGCAACCAGACTGGCAGGCTGCGCAGCGCCTCTGATAGTGTTCAGCTAATGTGCGACCAACCACCAAGTCGGTCAAGTCTTCGGGGGTAACCGGGCACCTGCCAGGATGACGTCACAGTGATTTAGGCTGTTGACTAGCTATCACAAACAATCAAGACCGTCAGCTCTTCGGGTGGGCAGGTGTGTGGCTGTGTGGGTGGACATCTGGAGTGGTGGGGAGTGGTGGGGAGTGGTCAGCAAGTAGTGGGTCCGTCTTCCGCACCCGCACCCATCACATGCATCAATCATATTCCTGAATGCCTGAATGCCTGTTAGGTCAGGTCAGTCGCGCCGAGAGCCCAAGACAATGGCTGCACGTTGTATCCTTTGGTTCCGTGCTTGGTGAAAAGCTTGACAGAGCTTGATCTTAACATGGGCTGTTCTTGGCTGTCTAATTGCTGTCTTGGTTTTTATGACTGGTGAAGTACTTCTGCACAGCATCAATCAACCTGTTAGCACCATCAATTGGGGATTGTAACAAAATGTCATGGACAAACTGCATTTCACCCTGATGGATTTCTGAACAGGAGCAAAGTGGATCAGCAGAACCTGCACCACAACGGGGCACGGGCAATAGACATTACATGCATTTGTTCTAGTCAGGGCAAGGGTCCTTCCTACCAGTCCTCGTCCGTCTCCAGTCCAGCACTACACTTCTTGCTGAACCATTGTGACGGAACATTTCTCGGTGGCAAGTGGGGTCAAACTTCAGTCTTTAGCAGACGCCCAGGGCAGGACATGTACCTTGCCACCAACAGGTAGCGCAGGTCTACTTGTGTCCATTGGCACAGACAGGCAGGTTCATCGCCCTTAGCATCACCTGGGCTGGTGCTAATCAACACCCAAACATTTCTCAATGAACTGGACAGGAAACGGGTGATTTGGGCTGGCCTTGCACAGTTGTGGAACAAGCGTAGAAACAGACTAGATAATTACTGTCCAACCCCCACATTCTTTCCGCATTTTGCATCAGCCTGATTTAATTTGTCGACAACACTGTACCAAAAACCATCATCGCTTTTCGATCTTCACCCCGGCTACCCAGCCGGCCTGTGCAGTGTACCAGATCCTTGGTGCCACCGCCCACTCCATCACATCCCACCCGCACCCATGCCCATGCATGCTCATCTCACCACCCCCCCCCCAAACGGTGCCGTTTCTCCTCTCATGCGGGCCTAAAACTTATCGACTGCGCTCGACTACGTCCTCTTCTTCCTTCCTTCCTCCTCCCATACCCTTCTGCGATACACTCGGCTCCCACCTACTAAACCCCAACCACTGCAACCACCACCATGTCGGGGAAGCTATCAGACAGAGACTCGCCTCGCGGCCAGTCCCCCGAAGACAAGGGCCATGTCGACCCGACCAACGTTGATATCGAAGCCGCGGCCCCCAAAGGCCTCGCTCAGTGGTTCGGCGGGCCTAAAACCACCGTCGGGCCTCGCATCGGCCCCGTGCTCGATAGCATCACCTTCGCCGCTGACGACTCTGACGACAGCGCGAGCGCTATCCTGCACCGCCAGAAGGAGGCTGAACAGGGCGCTGATATCCAGTATCGAAGCTGTAGTTGGCAGATGGTACGACCGTCGACTCGAGTCGCTCATCCTCCCATGTGCTGTGCGCTAAATGTGACTATAACTATAGACTGCCGCCCTGCTCTTCTCCGAGTACATATGTCTGGTGTGTTCCAGCCCCCCCTCTCCTGGCAGCAGAACTGTGCTACTGTACCATATACGACGGTCATGTAAAGAGAGAGAGAGAGAGGGCTCTCTGACTGAGCCAGGCAGACTCACGTGCTAACCATGTAACAGGCCATCATGAGCTTTCCTTGGTCATATAGCATACTGGGGCTTTTCCCCGGGTGAGTCAATCTATAGACGTACTCTACGGTGGGCAATAGAGCCACAGAGGCCTTGTCCTTGCTGACTTGTATCTAGCCTGCTCCTAACCGTCGTGGTGTCTATGCTTGTGCTCTATACGTAAGTAGTCTGGGTCCATGAATGCACCCAGGTGCCCCAGTTGAGCAGTCTCTAACTAGAGCCGCAGGTCTCTGATCCTCTGGGAATTCTGTCTGCGCCACCCCGAGGTTCGTGATGTTTGCGATATCGGTCAGATGATTTTCTGGAACCAGAAATGGGCATGGTGGTTTACTGCCATCATGTTCCTGCTCAACAACACTGTAGGCCCTCCACTTCCACACCATGCCTGCGCTCTCAGAGCGAATTATCCTTGAGCAAAACTAATCGCCACTCAGTTCATACAAGGGCTGCATGTCCTCGTCGGCGCAAAGTACCTCAACACCATGACTGCCGCCGACGACAATATTGCTTGCCGAACCGTCAGCTATTCGGTTATCATGTTCATCCTCTGCTGGATCTGCTCGCTACCCAGAACATTCGAGGCTCTCTCTAAGCTTGGCGCCGCTTCCGCAGGCTTCACGTTCATCTCAGTGCTGCTGGCCACCATCTTCGCAGGTGTCGAGTCTCATCCAGCCGGCTACGATCCCCGTCCCTCTTACACCACCGCTGCCGGTAAGGATGCTGTCGGAGGTGACCCTCTCTGGACTGCCTTGCCGGTCGCTGGGACTACGTTTGTTGCTGGTATGAGTGCGTTCCTGAACATCAGCTACACCTTCATTGGCCAGATCACTCTGCCTAGTTTCATTGCGGAGATGAAGGAGCCAAGGTACGAAAACCCCGAAACTTTCATCCTGTTCCTCAACAGCTGACACCGCACCGCAGGGATTTCCCCAAGGCACTTTGGGCCTGCACAATCGCCGAGATCATCGTCTTCGGCCTCGTCGGGTCCATCATCTACGTCTACACGGGCAACCAGTATATGACTGCTCCCGCATTCGGCTCTCTTGAGGAAATCTACAAGAAGGTCTCCTTCTCCTTCATGATCCCGACCCTGATCTTTCTCGGCGTTCTGTATGCTTCGGTCTCGGCCCGATTTGTCTTCTTCCGAATTTTCCAGAACTCCCGTCACAAGAACGAGCACACTGTCATCGGCTGGGCCACGTGGGCTGGTATCCTTCGTGAGTGCACGTCCCTGGTGCTACCTCAACACGCAAGTCTGGTGCTAACCATATATTTAGTGATCACCTGGGTCGTCGCATTCATCATCTCCCAAGTCATCCCGTTCTTCTCAGACCGTATGTATCACCTGGTTCACCACAGACAAAATCCATGCTAACGATTAAAACGCCAGTCCTCTCGCTCATGTCTGCCTTGTTCGACAGCTTCTTCGGCTTCATCTTCTGGGGCGTCGCCTACTTCCGCATGCGCAAGGTCGACGGCAGCCTAGCTCTTATGAAGCAGCGCGGCATCTGGGGCTACGCAGAGGCCGGGTTGAATATCCTCATCATCCTCACGGGCATCCTGTTCTTGGGCCCTGGCACGTACGCTAGTGTCGAGAGCATATTGCTTGACTTTGATCCCTCGTCAGGGGGTGTCTTTAGCTGTGGCAGCAACGGACTGTGAGGAGGTCCAGCATGGAAGAAATCATTTGCAATATTATCGTAACACTACCGCATCTTCAACAGTTTATATAATTTCATGACAGAACCCTTGTAGCCTGACTACTTCTGGTGCGTTCCCAGTCTTGCGGGGGTTTACCGTAAATTTCAAGGAGTTTCGAGGGTAATCCTAAAGGTGTTCTGTCCCCTAGAAGGCTGTGCTTTGGGAGGCCATCCATGTCCATAGGAGGTTGGACAAGTAGGTTCCGTGGTCGCATAGCTGACACCCGAGAGATGGAATTTGGGAGGGGAGAAACAGATTCCCTCTTCGTGTTTGTTCCGACTCAGTTTAGCAGTCCAGCTGGGGGGTTTAACCGGGGCTCCCGGGGGGTAGAGACCCGTTGCAGACCCTTCTGCATGCATGCTCTTGTATCTGTCAGGTGCTACCCAAGAGAGACAACACGTGGAGTTCTGACGGGATAGGGACACCTTGCGTCTTCGCTTCATGACGCCTCTCCATAACACACAACCTTTACTGCGTTAATCATTCTGGCATCTCCATATCTCTCTTGGGCGAAAGTAGTGAGCAGTGACCTGGCTGAACTGCAAAAGCTTACTGACGGATAATTTGAACAGGGGGACTAGGTTAGGTGCTTAACTTTATGGCTGACAGCTTTTGAAAACTGGCTAGGACTCGGCAAATATAGGAAGAGGGTGATGATCACGCTCGTGTTCTAAGGCCACCTTTCCCAGCACTACCCAATGGTCTTTAGGGACACAAGTCGCGAACATACTCTGCGGAGAGACTGAGTTCGATTTTCAATCGTTTCAAAGTTCCGATGGCCCGGAAGCGGAAAAGGCTGCCGAGGTCCCTCTACGTCTTTGTCCACCCACTACATACGCCACTTCTTCAGGCACGGAGCGGCCAGCAGGTGTCCCTTGACTTGTACTGTGAACGATCAACTACAAAACTTTATCACAACTTTCTTTCGATATCGTGTCTAGTGCAGCTTGGATATAATCGATAAAATGGCCGCACCACCGGTGATGCAAGCACTACCTGCAGACATGGTGGAGGCACCAGACGTAGGGGCGAAGTACGCACAGCTTTCGGAAACGCAGGCATTTTGCGAGCACAAGTTTCACTATTATAGGAACGGCATTGCTGGCTACTCATTAGAGTATCAAGATATTCAAGACGGGTTTCTTATTGGAGATCCTGAACTGACGAACCGCTGGCAAGACATTCAACGTCGAGGCGTCATTCCCCCACCGCAAGTGCTTCCGCCCTTGGCTCAATTCCAATTCAACGTGAACCACAGGAATCGGCTACGTGCGTTGGCCGTCGCCCGTCGCACCCCGCTGAGGAACCTGGCGAATCCGGCGAGGCCCATGATTGATCGTGAGACTCGCGAGTTGGTGAGGCAAGAGTACACGAGTGCCTACGCGCAGATGCGTGCTTGTTTTCGCTATATTAAGTGTCTTTCATGGGGAGGCCAAGGAATTACCTCTCTCTGGAGGTATTCGCCTGGACCTGGTCAGAGCCATGCGGTGGTAATGAAGATGTCAATCAACCCGAAGAGTATTCCAGTGGCCTACGCGCGGCGACTTGTCATTAGCACACGAGATATCGACAAGGAGAGACACATACTATCTGTGAGTGACAATTCATTGGTACCGGATTAGCCTTAGATGCTGATGCTGATCAATATTGTTCTTTAGCAACTAGGACGTGCACCACACATAGTGCAGCGCTTCTACACGGCTCATCATCCCAGGAATGTAGATCCCAATCGCGGTAGCAGGCGGTCTAGACGTCAAGCCCAATCGGTGGAAATGATGTCCAACATGGTTGATAGTTGGCACGGGCATAGTCACTTTCTGATGGAATATTGCAAGTTTGGCAATCTGGAGGCTCAACTTCGGAGAGCAGCTCAAGATGGGCCGAACGGGGTGGAGAGATACTTCCCTGAGCCGGTCCTGTGGCGCTTCTTCGACTGCCTAGTGAAGGGTTGCATGGCGATGGAAGAGCCCCCAATGCAGAATACAGCCACTGCAACGCTTCCATCAAACTTTCAAGGAGATTTCCTCCCTGAGCAGATCAGTGGTGTTAATAACCAGTATCGTGAGGGGATAGCACATATGGACCTGGTAAGTCATGCCTTGCGTCTATATTTGCTCAGGAGATACAACAAGATCAATCTTGTTTTATGAGACTTTATGGGTCACTCCCTCTTCTCATTCGCTTGTTACCGAAGAGCAGGGAGGGGATACACCCACCTAGCTTGCTCAAGTGTGCGAGCGAACAGCTGTGGCATCAGAGTGCAACGCCTCGTCGCAATTTTCGAGAAGGCTAATGCGTGATTTTAGGACGCATCAAATGGTATGGCTACAATCATCTCCATGTTGATCTTTTAATACGCCCCCCTAACAACTCTCCAGTCTTCATCTATGGCTTTGATCCACCGACTCTTCCCATGCCACTCGTTCCTGGACGCACAGACCTTCCACGCTTACAGGCAAGCAATCCTCTCAGGCCCTCTCCGGTACAACGTAGAAAGGGAAGTCTCTAACCAAAGGTCATCCAGATTGCGGACTTTGGACTGGCCTCAAACGAAGCCGCAGTGTTCAGACACGCACGCGACCTAGCACTAGGTTTTCCATGGATACCGGGTCCGCCACCAACACCTGGACAACTTGACCGCCGTATCCGCAGGTGGAACTCCAGAAACATTGGTAAATATATCAACTTGCTTCCGGTGAGACAAGCACCCACCCAGCCCTGCTTCCGGGAGTGCCTTTTCTCTTTGCGCTAATGCGGAGATGCGCCTGCAGGAACAATTTGGCAAGGATTGGGGCCGGATCGCACGCTTTGACGACCCTTCTGATACTAATAATTCCCATATCAACTGGCCGCCGCCCTGGATGCAGCCTTGGGGCCCACCGCCACCCATCACGTCAGGCCCTGCGAGGTATACTGCTGCGTCCAACCTGTGGCACGTAGGGATGGTATGCCTATACTTTTACCTCCACCCTCAACCTGTTTCGCGGGACTACCTGCCAGTGTTTCGCACGGCTGACCTTGTACAACCTAGATTATAAAAACTGCCATGACATTGGTTAACCCCGACCTGCCGCCCTACGCAGGGAGGATGACAACTGCAGAGCCGGCGAACCCAATACCTTCTCAAGAGCGCTGGACATATGGGTTCTCACTCATCGACCCCCGCGAGCCGTGGGCCACCAACAACATGTACTCACAGGCCCTGCGGGACCTCGTGGCGGCGTGCCTCATGTCAAAACAGGAACATCGCCCCACCCTGAACAACATCCAACAGACCATCAACCAGCAACTAGCCATGCCGGCTAACCAACAGATCCCACAATACTATGCAACCACGTTCTTTCGTGAGCCGCCGCCGCCGACGCCGCCCGATATCACGGCTGACCTTGGCACCGTTGACCCGTTCTATGATTACGAGGCAGCCCAAGCTCTGGCATGATAGTACGGGACAAGGCCGAAATGGAAGCAGGAAGATATAGCTGCACGCACACCGTGAAGGCAAAGCTTATCAGATATGGAACTTAGAAGGCGTGGTGCATGCTGGTGGGGTGGTCTATCTGCTTGAGTTGCATGTAAGGCAAGACCAAAGCTGCACATGTGGTATCTTTTTCAAGAGGCTGGAGGGGACAAGGGTTGCGGCAGTCTCAGGACTGTTATCGTGAGTTAAGAGGGGGGGGGGGCGAAATATTTGAACTGCTGGAGTCGCCATCAATGCCAGCCCTGGCTTAAATGAGTGCTATAGTCAAACATGGCTTCTTTATGAATTGGACTGTGTGACTATGATGTGAATACTACTAGTGCTGCCAGATGAGGAGATGAGATGACATCCTGTGTATACCTGCCCAGGTAAGAAGTTAGGTCAACTGGTCTATTCCTCCTGAATTAGTACTAAGCTACCAACCTTCACTGTGCTCTGTGTATGACGAATTCTACCAGACAACTTCTTTGTGTCATTAAGGTTATCAGGATTCCAAAGCGACCCTTGGGAAAGCAGAGAGGGGCCACTTAAAAGGGAAGAACAACCTTGCAACGCAAGTCACTTCCAGAACTCTAAGCTTGGAGTTTATTCCAATCTTGGTAATTTCACAGGTTTGAATTTCATAACCAGCCAATGGCACCAGTGCCAAGCTTAGTACCCATGGGCAAAGCCATCTTTATTAATTAGGATTCACTAGGCAATGCCTATGCTGGAACCATCATATTAAACTCAACGTTACCTTCCTAGGAGGGTACTTAAATTAAGTACTATAAATAGGTAGCCTCTGCTCTGAGAGCACTTAGCTACCTTGCAAACGTTTATTAAACTCAGCCTGAGGCCACGTCTATTCATTGCCTGTACTCCGTAGTGTGACTATTGTCTCACTCTCGTTATTATTAGATGACCACATGTGCATACATGTAGCTTTCTATAAGACGATCAATCAAAAACAAGGTTTCAAAATGGCCACTGCGCAGAGTGTAAACAAGGCTTTACAGATGATGCAACAGAAACTGTTGAAGTTGACTCCAGGTGCACTTCAAGACGCTGAAAGACGGTCCTTGCTGGAAGATGCTCGAAATCTGGTCAAGACTCTCGAGAAGCCGGAAGAAGTCGTGTATCGCCAGTCGTTTGAGGTGAGAATAGATGACCACCGATAGTTGACACTTACTTACGGCACGATGACTCCTTCTTGGGCTAACGCTCTTCCACCCCAGACTCACTCGTACAATTTCGCTATTCGAATCGCCGTGGATCTGGGCATATTCCATATTGTCGTTGGCAGGAGCAACCAACCCATACCTACTATACCTAGATTACTATAAGTAGGTCCCTTGCGTTCAAGGGGCTTTTAGCTAGAGAATTCAACCCAACCAACAACAAACCACTAGACCTATACTTACGACGTACATACGTTTAGAACCTACTAATACTAATTAGTGGTCGTAGGACTATAAATAGTTAGGTGGAAGAGACGAACCAACGAGGATTTCTCTTAACGATATCCTCCTCGTCGGCAAGTGCTATATAGCGGTTCGTTGCTACTTTAGGCCTCTTTAATACTACAAACCCCTGGGCAACCTACTGCGAAGATTAGTTATAAAGTACGGCTTTCCCTGTGCTTATTGTATATTCGCTGCTACTTAATTAATATGCGTTATTTATGTATAAACCCAAAAATACTATATCGAGAGTAACAAGCATTTTTTTATACCTAAAAAGGGTCTTCTCGTTTTCTAGGAAGTATTACATCTTTGTTTGTTTGTTTACAACGCTTGCAACGATAAAAGGCGTTACGCAGCAATATTACAAGCTAAAGTGTATTATAAGCTAAAGTATGTTACAAGCTAAAGTAAGTTATAGGACTATGCCTTTTTAGCTTAGCTAGAATAAGAAGGTACTAAGCGCATAAACGAATAACCCTTTAATTTTTTTTTTAATAATACTAACTTTTCCTTTTTTTAAAAAAAAATTAATTTTCTATATATTAATATAAACAAGTTTGCCTAACTACTTATTTTGCAATATATAGCCGTTGTACGCAACTATTAAATAAACTATTAAATAAATAATAATATTATAGTTTTCTTTAATAGCTAGGCTACTATAGAAGATAATAGTGCAATCCTTATAAACGGATATAAGATAAGTAAGCTGCTAATAGTATACTTAATATTTAACTTAGCCTACTATAGTTACGTGTAAACTAGGCTTTAGTTTACCCCGCTGGGCTAGGCGGCTACAGTAAAGCACCTTGTTATAGCTTTCGCAAGCTTGCTAGTAAGCTATAACTAATAAAGCTTTTACAATAACAACCTTTTTTGCGTTTACTAAGAAGATTTTTTGTTTTAGATAAAGGGTATATTTGCAAAACTGCTAATAGTATGTTAAAAAACGCTAAAAATCTTTTTGCAAACAAAAAGCGTATACACAAGATGCAACAATTAACTTATTGCCCTATAGCTATATGCTTTTGTATAATTAAAAAAAAACTACTATAGGTTAATTCTAAGCTGCGCAATATTCTTTTT
Source organism: Diaporthe helianthi (assembly GCA_001702395.2). Taxonomy (NCBI): domain Eukaryota; kingdom Fungi; phylum Ascomycota; class Sordariomycetes; order Diaporthales; family Diaporthaceae; genus Diaporthe; species Diaporthe helianthi. The sequence goes on along the minus strand of MAVT02000332.1, from coordinate 19,522 downwards.
GCGCTAAAATCTTTAATAAACAAAGCTTGTATAAAACTACTAAAGAAAAGCCCGCTAGCAAAAGCCTAAGTAGTAAATCTATAGCCTTAAAACTTAGTTATATAGCATTAAGTAGCTAAGCCAACTAAGTATATAAAAGTATAAAGTTTAAAGCTTTAATTGTTGCAATAACCTAGGTTATAATAAAACTTGCAACTATTACCCTTTGTAGTTTAACTATTATTTTTAGGCTATGGAAAAGGCTTATAGCTATTGTAAAGAAACGTTGCATTAATGTATAAATAATTAGAATAGCTGCTAAATCTATTTATATAACTATTATTAAGTATACTATAGCTAACCGTAAAAATAGAAGTAGTTTTTACAAAAGTAGTTCCTATATTATTTAATTAAAAAAAATAAACTTTATATTAGAGGTATACTTTATACCTAGCACTGCCCTAGTTATAGGATCTACGATTGCTATTAATTGCAACAACTAAGTATAATCTCTACGGAATACTTCCCCTTTAGTATATACTAAACAAAAGACTAGAATTAGCGAAGTTTGTATAGTTTGTAAAAACTTTTAAATCTTCCCAAAAGTACTTTGGAGATCTATATAACTTGTTAAATAACAAGATAAAAATGTTTTTTAACATTTACTATTATACTAAAATCCAACTAAGTTAATTTTATATAGTTTTTCTTTAGATGCTAAAAGAAAAAGCAAAAATTTACTACCTCTACTTTATAAATTAGGCTAATATATTTACAATTATATACTTTAAAATTAAAATATACTTTAATATAAACTTAAACTATTATTATTACTATATAGACTAAATAACTACAATGTTTGTGCAAATAAAAGCTTAAAACTTAAATAAAAACCTTTATAAGGTTTTGCGAATTATACTTAATAGATTCTAGCTATACTAGCGGATATTAAGCTTTAACTATGCTAGAGAAAACAACCTGCGAATAATAGTTATTAAAGTATGTAAAGGTATGCTAGAACTTAAAATAGCGCTATTTAAACTCATTTAACTATACAAAGAGTTATTTTTAAATCTAAGATTTGCAATAAAAACAAAGCTTAGTTGTATAAGTAGGATAAATATAGTGGATAATGCCTAAGATTAATTCTACGTTAATTGCAAGTATAGTAGTTAGTTTTAGAGTAAATAGGGATAATTGTTGTAAGGTTTCTATTGGGGAAACTAAGGATTTAGACGTAGCCGGGGAGCGTTTAGAAGATATAGGGAATTTGCTAAAGGATGCTTATAGAAGAAGAAATGTTTTATTTATAAAAAGGAAGGTTGCTAGTTAACAAAATACCTAGTAGGTAAGAGATAAGATGCAAGAATAAACTTTATAGCGCAATGCAATAGTTGTAAGGGAGACAACTTTAAATACTTTTTTTAAAACTTTAAAGGCTATAAGATAGAAGAAGATAAATACTACAACTGCTACAAAGGCGAAGATAACGGCAATAATTCTAATACTAAGGTATATTTTTGTAAAGCTAATTTTTTAGTAAATAAAGCCTTTATGCACAAATTTACTAGGTTGGATATTTTTATAGATATAATAATTGTACTAGCAAGCTAATTTGTTTTGGAAGATAAATATTTTAAGATATAATTCTAAGGAATCCTTTTAGATATAGAAGCTTTAATAGTTTTAACTACAGGATATAAATAATTCCTTATATTTTAGCAAGAACGGCTAGAATATAAGCTTAATATAACAACCATAGGAGCGGCTAAAGTTAAATTTGAAAGTAGTATAATTCTTGAATTAATGGGTATTATAGATGTAAAAACTTTAGTGGGATTAGTAACCTTTTACGTAGTAATAACGCAAATACCTTTTTTGCTTTGCTTAGCTAATATAAAATAACTTAAAGTTCACTATAACAATGTTATTAATAAACTTATTTACTAGGATAGCGCGATTACTATACTAGTTTTTTGCAAGTAGGGGCACTTGTAGTTCTTTTTGGGGGAGATAGCAAACGCTATTTACTTTTTTTTTAAAGTTAAGCTAAAGCAATTATATTGCTAGTTTAAACATTTAGCGATAAACTAGCTATGCTAAATGCTAAAGAAAACTAAACACAAGAATATAAACAAAATAGCCTTAGTAGAAATTAAGAAATTTTGCTACTAATACTAAATAAATAAACTAGCGCTAAAGTAATTTAAGTTTACGCTTTGCAATAATTATAAGTTTAACTATAAAATATTTATAAATATAATCTATTTAAATAAACACTTAATACTATATATAGTAAACTAAGCAATAAGTTTCCAAGGCCCTAAATTCCTTAAGAATATAATAGCAAAATATATATAATAAACGCTGCAAGCCCTATAAATTAATACTTACTAAGGCTTATTAGACGTTGTTGTGTATAATGCGGGTATAAACTTTGCATTAGCGGAGTTCCGCGCTAAGGCGCGAATAATAGGCATTTTGTGCAAATAGATTTTAGTAAAGGCGTACTAGTTTATTAGCAAAGTAAAAAGGTATTATTATCCTTTTTGCAAGGCCTACAATACGCTATATATAAACCTTTACGGTAAAATAAACAATAAAGCTATCTTGCAAATAGCTATTAAGGTAGTAAACAATACTACTAGGCCTAATAGGCTAGTGCTTATATTACTTGTTTTTAGTATGTATTTGCAAATATTGTAAAAGTTACTACTATTATAGCTTACGTAGAAAAAGGCTAAAGCGATTAGCAAAGCTATAAAAATGCTAAGAAAAACTATAGTAAAGAAGTAAGTTTAAAATATACTAAATACTAGGAATAAACTTATTGTAGATATAGACTTCCCGCTATAATGCAATATTCGCGTATAGCGCAAAAAGGAGGGTTAAATAGGCCTATATAAAGTTATCTCTATAAATAGGTACAATATTACGCTAAACTTACTAAGTAAACTAACAACGTTTAGGTTTATAGTTATAAAACTATATTACAAGGACAAGTATAAAGAAAAACAACCATTGTAGCTAGAAGAAACCGCTATTAGTTGGGATACTCCGGGGTAAAGTGCTGCTAGTTAGCAAAACTAAGAAGCTAAACAACTATTATTTTTAAAAATAAAGGACTACATTATAGTAGCCTATATTACTAGATGGGAAAATAATAACTATAACTTAGCTATTAAGCTAAAGTAGAACAGCGCGATTATAACGCTAGGCCTTTTTTTTAAGGAGTTAAGTAAGATAGAAATTAATAACCTAATTAGCCGGGGAATATTTAAGTTTTAGAGGTATTTTAAGAAGAAGTATAGTAACTATTGTTTATTTAAGTTACGCATAGTATAAGAGGTAAAAGAGAAAGTAGCTAAACTATATAAGAAATTCTAGTTAATTATACAAGGTTATAATAACTAAAGTAAGAAATCTATACTTATATAAAACTCGACAATTTAGCAAATAAGCTAGCAAATGATTTTTACAATTACTCTATTGCTAGTGCAATTTTAGAAAATAATTTTAGCACTACAAGATATTACTTAAGTATATCCTTAATTAAAGATAAAGCTTTAGCAAACAATTCTTATAAAATTACTAAAAAAGCTAAGGAACTAGTACCCCCTAGGTATTATTATCTAAGTTGTAAAACCCCTATATAGAATTGCTAAGTTAGGCGTATACTAGTTTAATATGTATTAAAAGCACTATTGAGAGAAACTTAGAATAAACTGCTTTATATATAATCCATGCTTCTTAATTATAAAGACTATAGGGCCTTTTGGAATAGCTAGAATGTAGACAAACAATACACTGCTTTTAGCTACGCTAGAGTTTTAAGAAAAAAAGGATAAAAAATTAAAGAAAGCAAAACTACAAGCTAAACCAAAAACTATGCTAATACTAGGCAAGCCGTTTAATTTTAATAACACTTGTTTTATAATAAACAATAACTCTAATATTATAATATAGTAGAAAAAATAAAAAGATAAAATTGCTTTTATTACTGGAAAAGCTAAAGATAAGCTATAACGTTATTTGGAATAAAAAGCACAAGGAGTATATATTACCTTTATTTGTTAACTAAAGGCTTTATATAATCTTTTTGTAGCTGCACAAGTTTAAAAACTAAAGAAAAAATATTACAAGTTTATTAATAAACAATTATTGTAGCAAATAAAGAACGCTACAAAAGGTATTTACTATATTCCCTTATACTTAAAAACAATAAAGCTATTTATTTTTATAAATAGTTTCTTTGCAAATAACAAGAATTTAATATTCTAACTAGGTTTTATAATTATACTTAGCAATAAGCATTGCATAGGCAATAAAAGCTTTTAACTAAATAGGAATATACTCTATTAGTTATTAACTAAATACAAACGCGTAACTTGGAGTATACTAGCGAGTAAGATTTATGGAATAGTAAATAATATAGACGTGGGAATTTATTTAGCAACAATAATTAAAATAATAACAAAACGATTATTATTATTAAATATTCCTCTAATTATTTGTACAAACTTCTATAGCTTGTAGGAGTACTTAGTTAAACTAGGGACTATAAAGGAGAAATAACTTATAATTAACATTATATTGTTATAATAGTTATATAAGGCAAAGGAGATTGCGGAAGTATAGTGGATTAATGGAAAGGATAACCCAATAAACGCTATAACAAAGGCAACGCTAAACTTAGCTTTGCAAAGGCTAGTTAATAATAATAAACTTTGTATTTGTGTTAACGGATTAGTGTAAAAACTAAAGATAAAACTAGTTCCTTCCTAATAGGGATAGGACGCTATTGCTATAGGTACGAAAAGGACGAAATTGAGAGAAAACGCTATTACTATAGAGATGGATTGCTATACTATAAAAAGGACGGAATTATTGCTATTATGTGTTGTTTTGGTGGTAACAAAAGAAAAGTTGCGAGTGTCGTTAGCAGGAGCAACCAACCCATACCTACTATACCTAGATTACCATAAGTAGGTCCCTCGCGTTCAAGGGGCCTTTAGCTAGAGAATTCAACCCAACCAACAACAAACCACTAGACCCATACCTACGACGTACGTACGTTTAGAACCTACCGACACATATCCTCGTCGAGCGCTGTGGGCAGCCGATCCGGTCGGCGGAGCTTGCTGCGCTTTGTGGTGCCGAGGAGCTGCTTGTCGGTAGGCTCAGCCCCCTGACGCTGGATTGCAAGGTTGCCACGTTTTAAACAAGTCCCATTTCAAGGGTCTAATAACTTGATCTTTAGTGCGTGTCATGAGGGTCTTGACGGCCCTCGATTACGCCGCTGAATCGGCCGAGTGCGAATACGTGATGACGGCTCTTTCTCGTGCCGCCACGCTACCCCATCTCGACGCCTACATCGTGCACAGGTGCGTGGGTTTTCCAGAGTAGATTAGTAGTCAGTTGACTGCTGACAGCACTATCCTCACAGCTACGAGAATGCGGCCAGAGCGACCAACAAAATGCCGGAGTATAGTTCTTGTCTATCCCGATGAGACTTTTCTGGTGGACATGGGTGGCGGCAAAGGTCACCATCTCGAGGCAATGCTTTCCCGACTTCCCGAGTTGAAGGGGTCATCTGATTTTACAAGACTTGCCTGGAACCATCGACACCCTGGAGGGGCTGAGTTCTGGGATTCGAGCCATGGCACACGATATCTTCTCAGCGCAGCCGGTCCTAGGTACGGCGGTTCCCCCAAAGACGCGAGCAATAGTATTGGATGAAATGGTTTCTAAGTGACAGGTCTCATCGTATCTAGGAGCCAGAGTATACTACACTCACTACCTCCTTCACGACTTCCCCGATGACCAGTGTCGGACGATGCTGCGCCACGTCGCCCGCGCCATGAAGCCTGGGCACTCACGCGTGCTGCTGAATGAGATCGTCATACCGTCAGTTGCGTGCCCTGCCTATTTCGCAGCCGCCGATATCACAATGATGGCCTGCCTGGCTGGAATGCAGCGATCCAAGGCGCAGTGGACCGCGCTCGTCGAGTCTGCGGGACTGAAAGTGACAAACATCTGGACTTCCCCGGACGACGGCGATTTCGAGGGCGTCATTGAAGCTGTATTGGCGGAGGATGTAGCAGCAACTTCAGCGGTGAGGTCGTCATGGCGTTGACGCATGGCGAAGTACAATCGAGGTTTGGCCAAATCAAGGCTGTGTCACATCCGTTTTTCTTTTCTTGGACCTGGAAAATACAAAAATTTGAGGAAACACATCGCAAACAAGGTACCAAACGATTATCAAGCTTCCAAAATCTATGACGCAGTCAATAGTATCAGGAACAAACCACCCACCACTCTTGATGGGAATCTTGATGTTGAGAAAAGATGACTGGTCCAAGCCATTGGAGAGCTGCAACGGCACATCGACGCACTAACAATTTTGTGCTTGGTGTTCCCCTTCTTCTGCTACACCAACCACCGGGCGCAAACTTTAGAACACCACGACGACACCTCAACTCTCTCACAAAAAGCACACAGCCATTGTCGGGCTCGAGCGTCACGACATTTAGATATCAGAGCACCTATGTCTGCAAGTTCGCCACGGAGGCAACTTGCAGGCTGTGGCTGTGCGCTGGGGGCCGTCTTGCACGCATTGGGACGAGCAGCCACTCGCCCCAGCCTCACGACATTGCTGGCCATGCAGACGCCAGCCCCACCCTTTTTCTTGTCATGATAGCCAGTCGTTTCAAAGGTCTATTCTTGACACCGCGCGTGCGCTGGACCCTGGTGGCCCCATGCAGATGGGGCCGCACCGCACCGCACCGCACCGCGCCTGCAGCAATTTCAGGGGGCCCAGCACGAGGGTCAGATCAAGACAAGGCCCAGCCAGCCAGCAGCCAGCGCGACACGACTTGGTATCTGACGTCGAGGCCCACGTCGACGGCCTCTCGCTTCGCTGGCCTTGGTCATCACCAACCGCCCTCCGACCCACTCGCCGCTTTGCCGTTCCTGCCGCTCACTTGTTCCTCCTTGAATTTGGATCTGTTCTGTTTTCTTTCCTATCGTACGCTCGTGTGTGTATTTTTTCTTTTTCTTTTCGAAGCAGTCGACAATCCAATTGACCTCCCGCACCCATTGTTCGATTCGAGCCTGACTCTTTGTTCGACCGCCATGCCCTTTGTAGCCAACACGCCCGAGTCCCTCGTCAAGCGGACCGATTCGAAGGACCCCGGCACGACATGTCGAGGCATCACCTCTAACGGGCGACCTTGCAGGAATGCCCTCGCTCCGTCCGACAATCCAGCGCCCAAGTCTCGGAAGAAGTCCCGTGCCCTTCCCGACCCTTCCAACCCGGAGAATTATTGCTGGCGGCACAAAGACCAAGCAACCGCTACTTCAGGGACGCAGGCCAATGGGCCGATGCCCGAGGGCCGGACGAGCGTCGACACATTGACTGGCCGGCTCGGCCTTCTGTCGACGAACACGTCCCGTCCCGAGAAGACCTCTCGACCGCACAACAGCTCCGCCTCCTTTACGCGGCCCTCGAAGCCCTCGAAGCCCTCCAAGGAGCTCTCCTTTTGTTGCTTCCGCATCCCCCTCGACTTCATCGAGGAAGAGCCAACACCGCCGCCTCGACCTCACTCCTTCCCCGTGCAGCCGTCCGGGTCTCCGAACCCTTCCAAGCCCTCCTCGAATCAATACCTGGGCCCGACTTCCTCCAGACCAAACAAATCGAGCAGGCCGAGTCTTGCGAGTCAGAGCCCCTCGGGCGGCTCTCAGACATCGCAATACCTGTCACTTATCCCCCCCGATGCCCCGCCACAGACGGCATCTCAGCTGATGGGCGAGCTGGCCAAGCCCCTGTCCGAGAAGGACGAGGCAGGCTACATCTACATCTTCTGGCTGCAACCCGAATCAGAGCTCTCCTCGGCCCCGACACAAAAGGCCCGTTCGTTCCTCGACGAGACCGCCCGCGCCCTCCCGGACACCGAGACAAACACCCGCTCCATCCTGGACCCGTCGGCGCCCGCCCGGCCCACGGGCCACGAGCGGCAGCCTAGCGACATCCTGCGGTCGTTCGCGGACCAGGCGGACGCGATCGGCACGCGCAGCCCCACGACGACGCGCAGCCGCGGGCTCAGCAGCGGCGACGACAGGAAGACGCTGCTGCTCAAGATCGGGCGGGCCAACAACGTCCAGCGGCGCATGAACGAGTGGAAGCGCCAGTGCGGCTACGACCTGTCGCTCATCCGGTACTACCCCTACGTCCAGACCGGGTCGGTCGTGCAGCCGCGCAAGATGCCGCACAGCCACAAGGTCGAGAAGCTCATCCACATGGAGCTCGAGGGCCTGGGCCTGCGCGTCGCGTCCAGGGGCCCCTGTGAGGCCTGCGGCAGGGAGCACAAGGAGTGGTTTGAGGTCGAGGCCTCCAAGAATGGCGTCATGAGGGTTGATGAGGCCATCAAGCGGTGGAGCGACTGGGATGAGGGGAGAACGTCCTGAGGTGGCAACAGAGTCATTTCGTGACGGAGGTGTTGGGACTACAGATCTGCAATGCATACGGCGAGGGACTGACAGCTTGGCATTGGGACTGGGCACGGCGTTTTGCTTTTTTTGGTTTTGGTTTTGGCATAGCAATAGGCGTAGCATGGGCTATATATTAATATTTTACTACATCCGCCAACGTGGCCGCCTTTCGGTTTACACATACTTCGCGAATGAGGCGACAGTGTTGTAGAACGACGTCCATGTCCCAGCACACACTTCACATACAGAATCCTCCCCACTGCTTACTCTGACTCCTCACTGACGTTATATAGCAGACCCTCGCGGTTTGGGCACACATACAGTAAATGCTAGGGAGCCGGGGATTTGCACGCCGGCACTAAATGTTGATCAGCAGCGGGAAAGCTGAGCCACTCCCCGAATTAATGGTAAGTAAGCAGCAGGCAACAATAGTGGCACAACTACCTCACCATGGACATGGACCCTGAATGCTTGTTGCACTACAAGAAACAAGGGTTACCATGACCCGGGCCGAGATGACAGAATTCTTGTTTCCCTGTTAGGCACGCCGAGAATCCTACCACTCCCTTATTAGCTGTCGTTGGCTGCATCGGACTTGGACCTTCGCCGTGATGTATCAGGCTCGCCGTGAGAGGATCCGCAATGTACACTCAGGGCTGCTCAGCAGGAATAACACATTACTATATATTTCCTGGAGATAGCCTCAGCGAAGTTCGTCCTCGCTCAGCCTGAGCCAAGAACCCACGCACTTCCCATTTCCTGGCTTCTCCTTCGCTTCGCCTCTTTGAAGACCTTTTTTTTTTAACAGAGTATCAGTTGACCGTCTGGTAGTTTCCCGAGACCTAGCGCTACACCGTATTGTCTTCAACGATGGCTACCGATCTCGAGAGACGCGTCCAGGAGCTGGTCGACACCAAGAAGATACCCAATGCCAATCTTTACGCCTGCGATGCCAAAGGCGACTTTTCATACCACAGCGTCTTTGGCTCCTCGTCCCCTGCCCCCGGCTCGCCGCCCCTCACAGAAGACGTCTACCTCTGGGCGGCCTCATCCACAAAGCTCTACGTCAGCATCGCCATCATGAAGCTGGTCGAGGAGGGCCGGCTCAGCCTCGACGACACAGTCGATGCCGTGCTCCCCGAGCTCGCGGCGCTCAAGATCCTCACCAACAAGCAGCCGCCCTGGGAGTACAAAGACGCAGGGGCCAAGATCACGTACCGCTCGCTCCTCACGCACACGTCCGGCCTCACGTACTTCTTCCACCACCCGCACATGATAGCCTGGAAGATGCAGCACCCCACCACCGGCGGCGACGTCCCCAGCAGATTCGGCTGCCCGCTCAACTACAAGCCGCACACGGCGTGGGAGTACTCGTGCGGCATCGACTGGGCCGGCCTGGCCGTCGAGAGGATCGCCGGCACCACCCTCTGCGAGTACCTGCACCAGATCCTGGCGCCCGCGGGCGTGACGCCCCAAGACATGACCTTTTACCCGCGGGACTTGCCCGCCTCGGAGCCCGTGGCGACCATGGCGCAGCGCACGGAAGACGACGGCAGCTTCACGCCCGGCGACCAGGGGATCCCGCCGCTGCCGGCTAGGGGCGAGCGCTTCTGCTACGGCGGGCACGGCGGGTTCGTGCGCCGCGGTGCGCCGCTGAAGGTGCTGCGGAGCCTGCTGGCCGACGACGGCAAGATCCTGGGGTCTGCGGCGGCGGCCGAGATGCTGAGGCCGCAGCTTAGCCCCGCGCAGAGGGACTCGATCAACAACGGGCTCATGTACACTTCCCCTGCCTTTGAGCGGACCGCGACGCGTGAGGTGAAGAGGGGCACGATGGACCACTCGCTTTGTGGGAACGTCGATGTTGAGGGCCAGCCGTGGGGCAGGGGACAAGGTACTGTCATGTGGGGTGGTGCGCCCAACATCAAGTGGTTTCTTGACCGTGAGAAGGGGCTTTGTGGGTTCTTTGGCGCGGCGCTGTTGCCGAGTGGTGATCCGACTTATGTTGATATCGAGCTTGAGTTTGAGAAGGCGGTTTATGAGATGGCCGGCAAGGTTGGTCCGGCGAGCTGAGGCTGAAAGTTTAGCTGAGGCAGTCCATGTTTCGTATTTCTTTTTAGAGGGTCCCGGGGGGGGGGCGGGGAATATGAGCATGATCGGGGAAGAAGAGCCTCTACTTCTGCTTTAAATACTAAGTCTACCTAGGCATCACTGATGGCCAAGAGACCAGTTTTCGTTCCATGAGGGTCTTTGTTAGTACTGGCTCACCGAAATAGAGTCACACTCTGTTTGGGGAGAATCATAACATCCGTTTTGTAAGATCAATCTTAAAAGCCAACACCCTCGACGCTGGATCCCCCTTGAATCCTTGGAACTCATGGCTGGCATCTTTGCTCACCCAAAAGGCCGATCCACGACGTCCACCCTTTGGCAGTCTTGTGAATCAGGAATACCGGGAGCGGTGTCAATGCGGAAGTTCGAGTTTTTGAGTAGGTCCCAAAAGTCATAAATAGCAGACCATGTCGAAATCAGGGTGCTGGCTACAGTAACGTTAAATCACTGCGTTCCGAAGTTTGAATCTATGATAAACTCTATGGCATTGCACTGCTGGGAGTGCAAAGCTCCCCCCATTTATTGCAGATTGTTGTTGCCCTCAGGTTCGTCTTAGAATTTGAAGCAATTCAATGGTTTTTTTTCTTTTCTTTTGGAAATATATGCCCAAGTGCCGTGAACCCCAAAAGGTACCTAGATTTATGTGGTATTCACTCAATCGCTCGACCTGTCCGAGCTTCAGCCGAACTTCAATGTTGGGAGGAAGCTCAACCTGAGACGTGTCGTGAACCTTCTCAGTTGACATGGGCTTCTAAAGTTGTCCGCTGTGTAAACACTGAGCAATGCGAAGCATTTCTCATACCAGAGTCTATAATTGAGTCTAACTTAAAAACAAAAACCACCAAAACATTCAAATTACAACATGTTCGTCACACGGAATTCTGTCCTGGAACTTTGAACATACAATGATACAACCTATTCATGCTCAATGAAAGATTTTCTTATGTTATTGGATACTAATATGCTTAGGAAACCCACCTTTGAACTGAACCGCCATGCCCCGTCTCGAGGGACTTTCCGGCCAGGCGCGCGAGGATAAGCGGACGGTCCTGTTCGCCGAGATGATCAACAGCGTTGCTCTCGAGGGCGGCGCAGCACAGGCCAACGCCGCATTTGCAGGCGCCCTGCTTGGTGCCTACCTCGGCTATGATGCCATCCCGGGCCAGATGAGAAGGGGTCTCAGTCACAGAGGCTTTCTCATGCGCAAGTCGAAGCTACTTTGCGAGTTCTTGGGCGTGATCCAGGGTGATACGACCAGGGTGGAACAGGACTCGGGCATGGGAGCTGTCCGGAACGAAAGACAAAGAACGGCCATGAACCGAACAATTCAGCGCAATAAGAATGTCAGACTTGCTATGCTGAGAAAGAGATGGGGCCAGAGGCGAGAGAATAGGGCAGCGACGCGATCGACTATTTATAACTCACTCAAGTTCCCGCCAAAGGGAACCTGAGCCAGCGTCTTCGGCTGCTTATGAATCACCTCTGTATTCTACCCATATTTTGGCAAGGACACTGTACAGGCTTTTACCAATGGGTAAATTCATAGGTACAGGTATTGTGCTGTGGGGCTTAAGACTCGCATCGACAAGAACTTAATTTGTGTACTAGGAGAAATGCCAGGGTTGAATCTTCCATGTTTCCCTCTCTGTGGTTTAAATCAGCACAGCACGTATTTAGCTCTGTAAGACTTTTTCAGACCTAGCTATCAAGTCACATTACCTCCATCTCGCTAGATCCTTTGATGGCCATTCGTTCCGCCCAACTCCACGCCGTGTGTTGGCGGGCGACATTTAAGGCTTCCTTGTGGTACCAAGGTATTCAACAAGTTTGGCATTCCATGTACTGCCCAAAATACTTGTAAAAATGTTTCGAACCCATACTTCAGCAAGCTGAAGGAAATGGTGGACATTAAAGCAAGGGTTTATGGCACACATGTTTAAGTGGAACGGGGAAAAGCGCTGTTGCTAAATAGCAGAGAAGAATGGTGTTGCTCATGCTTCCCCAGGTCCCATGCTGCTAGAGACCATCTACCGCCGTGCGTCATCAGGGCGACGCCCAACTCAAGCCGACGGCCTGTCTTAAGGGGCATTCTCCACGTCTTGCATATGAACCTCGAACAGATGTGCATACTTCTTTTGATTCCCCACCCAATATTCCTCGGTCGTCCATTCTTTCGGGTCCTTCGAGTCCCACTCTTCAATGCTGGCTTCGGTTATATCCAAGCAAATCAGTGAGTGATTTATGTGGTCGACTGCTCTGCCACAAAATGTCTTCACCTCTTCCGACGTGCCCTCTTTTGCCATCTTTCGGAATCCGCGTAACTATCGCAGCCATCGGGTAGGAGGAAAGGTTGGGGAGTCGCGTGTGGCCTCGGTGACTTCGTAGTACTGGACCTGTCCCCACCGAGTCTCTCTCCATAGCCAGGTTGTCGCAGAGATTGCCCAGTGAGCAGCGGCTATGTAGTGACAGGGGAGAAGCTCGGGGTTGGGAACCTGTCCCCCTACAGCTGGCTCGATGGCGCTCAAGGCAAGCCGTCGTCCGAGGCGACACGTAGGAGCATGAAGGTAAAGGGCACGCGACAACGCCCTTTTAAAGAATCTTGCAGCGAAAGCGGAAGCATTGGCATACTGGTCGCAGATTTGTTGGTCTGGGTGGCGTTTCTTGTCGGGTGGCTCGAGAGCCCGGTGTAGTTCAGATCGACTGTCCCATTGAGCGATCTCCCTCCACGCCAACACTTGGTCTCCCGAATTAGTTAGAATCGTCTGGGCGGTCATAGAAGATGATAGGGGTAGAATAAGGTCCGCCAGTTTCTCTTGTCCGGCATGCCAGGTGTAGGGGATTTGCTTGGCCATCTTCCATATGTAGTTAAAGACCTGATGCACCAAGTCTTCGGCGTGTTCGATTTCCACACCGAGCCGAGCCGGTCGGTTCTCAGGCATTAGGCCATCGAGGCAATGTATGGCTTCTCTGACTGAGAGGCTGCTGTTGGGCGATAGGTATTCGCTGAGAATGTTGAACAGGATCTGCTCAATGACCTGTGGCTTATCCTTGCCGTGGATGTCTGCAATGGAGATCTGGAGAGGTATTTCATTTTCCATGATGTCTGGCATGCAGTTGAGAATGTTGGTGACTTTATGTCATTCTTCAGCCTCAAAAAAAAAAAAAAAAGAAAACAAGATTTCCACCAAAGGTGGACGAGAGATGTAGTTTTGCGTTTGAGAGGTTCGTGAGGACATCCAAAAAGAAAAATTGACGACGGCAAGAGATCACTGAACCTCGCGCTTTCCCATTTGAGAGTCGAAAAGGTTGAAGTTGCAGTTGCGTTCTTCGGCAAACTGCGAGGGATTGCAGAGCTAAAACAGCAGTGGCATGTCTGAGGGTCGTAGCTACCTAGGTAGAGAGTGTCATGTCACTTGAGGAACACACGAAATCACGAAATGAGCTCTGCTCCTGAAGTCGATTATCCGCCACGCGGCCACGGTATCTCTCTCTATGAGACTATAGAAGACCCTCCCATGGGACGCGCTCATTTGGAATAACAGGGTTTCTCTAAAGGGTACCTCCACAAGGAAATAGGCCTAGGAATTACCCAACCGTAGGTAATACCCAGGGTACTTATAGGACAAATAGGTAATAATAAGGATTAAATTATTAATAGGATTCTTATAGGTTATAGGGTTTAACCTTTTATAATTAAAGAAAAGGATTTTCTAAAGAGTTTCGTAGGAAATTAGTCTTTGAAAAATATCCTTATTATTATAATATAAATTAGGCTAAAAAAGTATAATATAAGGAGAAAAAGAAATTAATAAGATTTAAACTTAGATTTTTTATATAAAAGGAATACTTTTATAGCTTAATCTATAGTTTTTAAAAGATCTACTAAATTACTTATAAAATACCTTTAAGCTAATAGGTACCTATAGGTAATTACTTATATAAGTAGGTAATGCTTACTTATAAATAAGTCGTGCGTACCTATAGGTACCTATAGGCCGGTAATTCCTAGGCCTATAAGGAAATTATATAATAACCTAGGAATTACCTAGGTAACTAAGCTATAATAACTCTGCTATTTAAAACCCTTTTTTAAAAAAGATTCGAAACTATAGTAGTAGTACGGTAGTAAAGTAACTATAGAATATATCTAATATATAACTAGGGAAGTTTTGCCGGTAGAAGGAACGTTACTCATAGAAAAGTAATGTAAGAAACTACTTAAGTAAAGATCGGAGTTTCGTACTAGCTAAAACGGAAAAGAATACCGGTAACAATGAGGGTACACCGCGACGGGTCTCAAGAACTGGAACTGGGTCTGGGAAACCAGGACTCGGACTCGTAGAGCCAACCTGGAGAGCAGCAGCTACCACCACCGCGGCACAGTTCCACTGAGGGAGCATTCTGAAAATAATTTCAAACAATTTTTATGGTTATTTCTCAACTGGGAGACACGAAAAGAGACTCTTCGAGGTCCAGGAAAGAAAACGGAGCTGGCGATGGTCCCATTCCATACATATGTAATGGCAGCGAGGAGCTTGCAACCTCGGCCATCTTATACTGGCATATTGGGACGTTGCAGTGGCAGGACTGTACAGCGGCGCTGAAGGCTGAGATGCGAGTTGGATGAGAAGTTGGGCATACGCTTGAAACACAGCACTTGAGCTGCGTGGGCTGGCTCCGAGGGGGGGGGGACATACATGGTGTGTAACACAGAATATGCTGTTTGGTTCTAATTCTAAATGTCAACACACCCAAATCCATTGATTGTCACATCGGACCACGTTCTAATCCCAGCACTTGAGGCCGTGCAATTCAGCCGCTCCAGCTTTGAGGTTTACTTTTGCGAGCACGCAGGCTCCAATACATGAAAAGTGACAGTGTCGTGGGCAATTCGTGTGCGGCGTGCACTAAACATTTGGATTGTTGTGTGATCTTCACTTATTGCTAGCCTAGAATTTCGAGATTCTTGAGCAAAGATGCAACCGTATTTTCGAGCAAGTGCAGTAGTATTTGACTTCCATACGATGGTCTTCATCACTTACGGTCTGCTTAAAAGCATCTCCTTTCTCAGGATTCCACATTCATTCCCTACAGGGCTCTACGGGACTAATGATACTGATACAACAGTTTGTAATTGTAAGCAGTCAACTCCTAGACAAGTTTAATCCTTCACCAACGTGCATGTCGGGAATATCATGGACGTATTTAGACCCAATCGAGGCTGACGGCGACGCTGCCTTAGGCCAAGCAGAGGAAGTCGCTGTTGCCTAGGTGGTCTTCTCAATCTATGTTGCTGCGCCATACAGCCTTCTAGAGCAACTACTTGTCTTGTGTTTTTGTTCTAGTTGGTGTCACCAACCTGCAGCTTAAAGGATCGCCGAGCGGCAGGAAGGTTCTAAGTTGGGGGCTTCACATGCTTGTCCAATATTTCAGCTACTAGGCAATGCTACATATGCACATGTGTGTGTAGTCTGAGCACAGCCCTGGACCTGATGCCAATGCCACATGATATCTTGTATGAGTATAGCCTAAGAACCGCAAATTGGACTGATCATGTATCAAATTCTTACGCCTTGGACGCATATTTGCTCGCTCTTTTGACAATTGGGGAAACCTCGGGATCTTCAAGCAAAAGGTCCCTTACCTAGGTACCTAGCTATCTTGTAGCATCCTCATTGATCCCTGGACCAGAGGCTGGGGAAGTGCGGCCTGGGCCACCCGCACGGCTTTTATTAATTTATTTTAAATATATTTTGAGTGTGAGCACAACACACGTCGTACTGAACGGTCAGCTCAGTGTGACTCTCCCAGGTAAGTGATAACGGTGAAGACGGAAGAGAAGGCTGGCTGCTCCTGGAGGCGCGCAAGTTGGGATAACTTCGAGGACAACTCGTCAGAAATATGTTAAGCGGAGCTGTCTTCCTATACCAAGCAAAGGGTTGCAAAACGCCAGGCACCTGAGAAACGTTGCAGAAGTCGGCAGTATCCATGGATGCAGGCCAGCCAACAGCTTCAATGTATTAAACTTCCACCACTGCCAGCCTATCAGATGTCTCCCAGGAAGGTGCAAAGACAGAGTTTGAAGCCATTGGCGGTCTCCTGCAAAGTTACCGTGACAAATATAGGCCAGTCTAGCCAGCTCAACGATCCTCTAGGACAACAAACACAATTAATTGATCACGGCACTTAGCACTTAAGAATGAGCAATAATTCCAGATGAGATTGTGTATCTTGGTAGTCCAGACCGTCAAACTTCAATTACTAGAGTCGGTCCAGATGCATGTCGGTACTCTAGAGGCAATGTTTCGTCTACAGTACACATGTTGATTCGGCACTCATGTCTTCCCGTTTGAGTCACTGCAGCAGCCATTGGGGAGAAACGTGTGGAGAAAATGCTATCACAACTGATATTATTTCCGTGTGATTCAAAACCAAGGTCATTTATGTGTATTCTTGGTATTTACTTTTCACCAAAACTAAAAAAGACGGCGCCCAAGAGCCGCAAGTGATATCATTAGAGCAACCCAAGGCCCATCGACACCTGTCCAGAAACACATGTGAAAGTAAAATAGGCGCGCCTCTTCTCTGTCCCAAAAGTCTCTCACATGAATGCAGTGCCAGACCGCCCCTTATTAGACCCTACCCTGTCACCGGTCATGCAGACCCTTGCAAATCTAACCCAGTACCCAACTACCCTCTCCACTCGACTCATATTTACTGTGTTGAGCATGAAACCCCAACGACAAGCTCGCCATTTAGAATAGGAAAGCGAGGAGGCCGAGCAGACCGGCCACAGGGACACCGTTCACAACAGCGGCACCGCCGACTTGCACCGGGCCAGACGAAGTCGGGGACGCACCACCGCTGCCGGTGTGAGTGGCGTTGCTGCCTTTGCCACCGCCACCACCACCGGTAGCAGTCGGCCGAGCAGTCGGCGAGGCGGAGCTGTGGTGCGATGAGGCGGCAGCGGCGGGGCTGCTCGGACCGGAGCTGGCGCCGCCGCCACCACCACCACCACCACCGCTGGCGTTGGTGCAGTTGCCCTGGGCGAAGTTGGCCTGGTTCTGCTCAAGGGTGGCGGTAAAGCCAGAGACGAGGTTCTGGGCGATGGACTGCGCCTCCTGGGGTACCTTGCCGACGACGGCGTCGATGAGGGCCTGGGAGTCTGTGGACAGGCCCTGCGATTGCTTCAGGACAGTGTCGCAGATGCCGGCCTGCTCGATGGCCGACTTCTTGGACGCCAGGTTGTCAACGAGCGTCTGGGCGTTGGACTGCAGGCCCTGCACCGTCGACTGCAGCGACACGGCGTCGGTGAGCGTCAGGGTGTCGGTGCCCTGGACCGTTGATGTGCCCGACTGGATGGTGCTGGACAGGTCGCTGGATGCCTGCGTCAGGGCGCCGGCGTCACCGCTGAAGCTCTGGGCCGCGTCGTTCAGGGCCGTCAGCTTGGTGGACACATCGCTGATGACGCCCTGGATCGTGGCCAAGTCACGCTCGAGGATGACTATCGGGAGGTTGGTGGCATATACGCCTGCGACCAGGGCGGCGAGGGTGAGTGCGTACTTCATAGTGATATAATGTGAAGGTAAGGTTGCCTGTCGTCCACAACGAATGTTTCGTGTTGTCTGAATCGGGTTGGTGATGAAGTTTATGACAACAGTAGCTGTCTCTTTGGTTTAATGCGAAGATATAACACCGGATGGAGTCCTGAGGGGGTACGTCAGTTCATATAGGGCAGATCTCGTCACAAGCTCCTGTGTGTCAGTCCCTCGGCCGATACCCTCGTCCGTTGCTCTAATATGCGTGATGGGAATGGCGGAAGGCCCATCCCAGCCAGCCATCGTCTCACACTTACACCACCGCCACCCCGGGCTTCCTTATGAAGAGGGAATCCTTGACACCTCCTCAAAAGCAGTCGTCCATATCGGGCCATGTCTGCACACGGCTAAGGCCCTTACACTTGAGCAACGGGTGGCTGCCATCCCAAATTTCCCCGAGTTTCTAGCCCATCCTCAACCTAACACACCGAAGGGGGGCTAGGTAAAGTCGTGCCTGAGCTGACAGGTGACTACTGCACAGTCCAGAGCAGGCTAGACGTCCGGTGGCGGCATCGTCTAGACTCTACGCCGTGCCCGCGGGGCCAAACACCGCCAGAGAAGGATCCAGAGCTCGACCGGAGGCACTTTGCAACTGCCAAGAGGACACCAATGGATGTGACGTTGTTAGGTAATAGGTCGCCCAGCTCCATAATTAACTGTAGTCCGAGAGCACATTCGGAGGGATGAACCCATGCGAGCAGCGAGTATCAGAGAAGAGGTGACAGCATTTCGTTCGATTCCTCCCCAGTCTTGCGCAAACTTCCCTGCCCAAGATGACGTCTAACGTTGAAAAGAAAAGCAAATCAAATCAAATTAAATCAGATAAACGTGAGCAGAAAGTACCAGCACAGGGAGTCAGGGGCTGTGATCTGCCAATCGCTGTGGCGCGCTGCCCTCTCTGTCAGACTCTGTGCTGGAAGAGGCCGAAACAAAGAGGAGAGGTAGCCTGCCAGCCTGGCAGCCTCGTGCACAAGCTGTAATTGTTTTCCGGGATAGGGTGGGATTCTTGAAACTGTGGTGCGCTTCACTTAACCGCATTCATAGATGGCACTATACGAGACTTCCAGTTAGAATCGTCCAAGCAGCTCCTAGAGGCGATCCCCCGCAGTTCTGTTAGTCGCGCCCTCTTCCCGCTTTAGGCCTATCCTACCCGCCATCATCCCGCGGTCATTCGCCAGGAATAAAATGACAAGGGTGATGAGAATTGTCCGAGGGCCGGCGGCGACTGCAAAACCTGTGGCGTGTCAACCCGCTCGTGTACGCAGGGGTCAGACCTGCCGGCGAGGGGGTTTGTGATGGGTATCGTAGCAATTGATTGGTTTCTGTCTTTCTGTCTGTGTGTCGTC